>PVKN010011651.1:0-21439 GCA_004027915.1 Capromys pilorides
TTAAAAAGAATCTTGAGGCATTTGTAAGTAAATGGATGCATCTTGAGAACACACTGTTGAATTAAATAAATTAGATGCACAAGTTTAAATATCACATGGTTTCTTCTATTTGAGAAACCCAAAATACAAACAAAGAGAAAATATAGAATAGATAATAGGAAGTAGAAAGACCTTCATCAAATGGGAAGTGGCATAAGAAATGGAGAAGAGATAGAAGGAAGGGGGAAAGAATTTTTAAAAGAAAATCAGAAAAAATGGAAACAGGGTTTTTTCAAATGGGAAGGGAGACCTGGCATGGTGGTGCGTGCTTGTAGTCCCACCACTGGGGAAGGTGAGGCAGGAGAATCACTGTGAGTTCAAGGCCAGCCTGGGCTACATAGTGAGACCTAGTCTAAAAATATCAAATGGAAAGGGGATCAAGAGTTGGAGGGCGGGCCAGGGAGATGGCTCAGTGGCACAAGCGCCTGCCTGGCAAGCGTAAAGTCCTGAGTTTGATTTCCAGTACCCACCTCCAAGAAAATTCAGAAAAGCTCAGACACTTAAAGTTTAGATAAGTGCAGTTCTTTCTTTTTGGGTTAGGGACATAGATCAGTGGCACAGTGCCCGACTGGCAAGCACAAGGTCCTGAGTTCATCCACTATCAAGAAAGAAGAAAAAAAGAAAGAAAGAAAGAAAAGGAAACAAAAGGAAAGGAAGAAAAGAAACAGAAAAAGAAAGAGAATTGGAGGGTTCAAGCTTAGTGGCACACACCTGTAATCCCAGAATTTGGGAGGCTGAGCAGGGGAGAACTCAAGACCAGCCCAGGCTACAAAGTGAACTCAAGGTCAGCCTGAGCTACATAGCGAGACCCTGTCTCAAAAAAAAGAAAATAAACAAACAAACAAACCAAAAAATGGATATCAATTCACCTCTAAGGCTTGGGAGAGGATGTTTCCCTGAAAACCTGCCTGCCCCAGGAGGCTGAACACCAGAACAAACCTACAGTTCACTGGGAGGACGGATGGGGGCTGGTGGCAGCGGAAGTTTCCGTGGATGAACTCCATTGAGCACACATGGAAAATATTCCCACAAAAGTTATACCCATAATGAATTTGGTTTCCTTGTTCTTTTTCCTTTTTATTTTTTAAATTTATTTTAAAGAGAGTACACTCATAGTCGGCTGGAACCGCCGTCTTCCAGTAATTTGTCAAAATGACTAACACAAACAGCAAGAGAAGAGGAACCTGGTATGTGTTCTCCAGGCCTTTTAGAAAACATGGGGTGGTTCCTTGGCCTACATACATGCGAATCTACAAAAACGGTGACATTGTAGACATCAAGGGAATGGGTACTGTGTAAAAAGAAATGCCTCACAAATGTTACCATGGCAAAACAGGAAGAGTCTACAATGTTACCCAGCATGCTGTTGGCCTTCTTGTAAACAAGCAAGTTAAGGGCAAGATACTTGCCAAGAGGACTAATGTATGTATTGAGCATATTAAACACTCAAAGAGTCATGATAGCTTCCTGAAACATGTCAGGGAAAATGCTCAGAAAAAGGAAGAAGCCAAAGAGAAAGGTACCTGGGTTCAACTGAAACGCCAGCCTGCCCCTCCCAGAGAAGTACACTTTGTGAGGACCCATGGGAAGGAAGCTGAGTTGCTGGAACCTGTTTCCTATGAATTCATGGCATAAACTGGGATGTTGCTCTGCCATTCACCACCTAATAGGCAGCTTAAGTGTTCTAGGTCCTATATAAAAATAAAATCATCCTGTGTTGTAAGGGTGATTTTCTTAATTGAAGAGAGCTGTGGTGCCTTCTTACCTCAAAAATATTTACAGCAGATTTTCATGATAAGTAGTAATTGTGTCTGGTCTTTACTCTTCAGAGTTTTCCCTCAGTATTGCTGAGGTATTGTGCAGGTGCATACCCAAATACTCAAATATTCATAAAATATTTATATTGGCTTGAAGATCTTGTAAATCACCATGGGGGAAAAGACGTATCCAAATAAATGGAAGTTACTTCAGAAACAAATGGTTTTTTTTTGTTTGTTTGTGTTTTTGAGACAGGATTTCACAGCAGTTCAGGCTGGCCTTGAGCTCACTTTTGTAGCCCAGGCTGGTCTCGAACTCGCACTGATCCTCCTGCCTCAGCCTCTCAAGTGCTGGGATTACAGGTGTGCGCCACCATGCCTGGCTCAGAAACAAATGTTAAGTTCATTTCCATTTCAGTTAAATAAATTGTTTAAAGCAAAGAGAGAGAGAGAGAGAGAGAGAGAGAGAGAGAGAGAGAGAGAGAGAATGTACTCACAGTTGATAAGACATTAGAAATGATGTACATTTGGAAGAACAGGGGCTGGGAAATAGGGGCCGGGAAAATAGCTCAGTAGAATAGGCACTTGTCTGGCAAGCGCAAGGGCCTGAGTTTAATCCCTGGACCCACAAAAATAAATAAATAAATAAATAAATAAATAGAAGAACAAGGTGGAAAGTCCTATACTGAATTTGTATAGGGCTTTCCTTGTTACTATTCCCTAAACAATAGAGTTTAACAGTTATTTACATGCCATTTACACTGTTAGGTACCATAAGTAATCTACAGTTGACTTAAAGTATGAGGGAGGATGTGTATACTTTACATGTCAGTGCCATGCCCTTTTATTTTATTTATTTATTTACTTACTTACTTATTTACTTATTTATGTTATGGCCGGCTCAGCCTGCCCTAAGGGTGGGGCTGGTGCAGCATATGGTGCCGGGGATCCAACCTCGGTCCCTATAGCTGCCTAAGTTTGCCTAAGCAGACTTTTTGGACCACTGAACCATCTTGCCGGCCCTGCCATGCGTTTGTAAATGCGGAATGTGAACATCTGTGGATTCTGCTGTCCTCAAGTCCTAGAAGCTATTCCCTGAGGAGTCCACGGGTTGACAAGTTCACATGTCAAATCCATGTTCTGTGAGTTGTGCTTAGGCTGGGTGTGATAGTACAGGTCTGTCATTCCAGAACATGGAAGGCTGAAACAGAGGATCACCACAACTTCAAGATCAATCTGGGACACATAGTGAGTTTGAGCCCAGCTTGGACTACATAGCAAGACCCTATCTCAGAAAACAACAACAAAAAGCTTTCAAGGCTGGACATGGTGGCGCACGCCTGTAATCCCAACACTTGGGAGGCTGAGGCAGGAGGATCAGTGCGAGTTCGAGATCAGCCTGGGCTACAAAAGTGAGCTCAAGGCCAGCTTTGAACATAGTGAGACCCTGTCTCAAGAGCACAAAAAAAAAAAAAAAAAGCTTTCAATACAATGTTCATAGCTTGGGAAAGAGCTTAACTCACTGGGGAAATATGTTGTATAACACAACTGTGTAAAGCATGCTTTGAGGCTGGGTGTGTAGCTCAGTGATACAGTGGCTGCCTAGTATGTGGTGTTGCACCTGCTCTGGGTCAGGTAATCTGCATTACAATGTGTGGAGGGAAGAGAAGCTTGCTAGCTGCCTGAGCTGCTGCCCCTCCCTTGGCTCTTTGCTCTTTGCCAGTGCCAGGAACAGCTGCTCTCTGCCATGTGGCACTCTGCCCTGGAGCAGCTGAGCATGGACTGAAAACTCCAGTAACTGTGAGCCAAATAAATCTTGCCTTCCTTAACTTTGGGTGTTGAGTATATTGTCCCAGCAACAAGAGAAGAATAAGCAGAGAGACAGAGAGACAGAGACAGACCAACAGACAGAGAGATAGGGATAGAGATAGAGACAGAGACAGAATGTACTCTGCTCATTTTTAAGTGGCCATGCAACTAAGGGCTTCCCAAATGAGTTAGTTGTAAAGAATTTAAATAATCCTAGCACTCAGGAGGCTGAGACAGGAGGATCACCATGAGTTTGAGGTCAGTCTGTGCTACATAGTGAGTTTAAGGCTAACCTGAGCTATACAAGGAGACCTTGTCTTAAAAACAACAACAATAATAATAATTTAAATAGAGCTTAATGCTGGGTAAACCTCATGTATGTGTTTGTTGCTGTTATTCTTGTTATTTTAATTTCTTCCCTGGTATGAGACCCTTTTCCATGTGTTCCCTTCCTTCCTGTGTAATTCATCTGTATAAAGACCTGAGATGTGAAGCAGGGGCAGCCATCTTGTGACCCGGAGGTTCAGGGTTCAGTTAGCTCCACAAAAATCAAAGGCAAGTTTTTATGATTCAAACTAATACGTGATAACCCTTTTCACAAACCACATGACCTATGGTTCCCTCCCACCTGGCCAATGCAAGCATTCAGTGCTATAATCAGAGGAGATGGCTGGCCATGTGACCTCAGCCCATCAAAGCCATTGCCTGAGATTTTTCTTTAGTACTAGAAATTCTGCCACTTGACCTCTGGGCTGTGGAAGGTCTTTTCTCCCACCATGTGCAGCTGAAAGAGAAGACTTCAAGCTAAGGAAAAGAGCAGAAAATCCTGTAGGAAGAGGGTCTTAAAGAAGTTGGGGCCCTGAGGCCCTGGTTCTTGGAGTTTTACTCTTCATTCGGTCTCTTTCTCAGCTATGGGGACAGGGGACATTATCCTTTACTTACTTGGCTGAGTTTCTGTCACTTGCTGCCAGAAGACTCTCAAACACTCCCTGACTGTCCAGGGAATGCTGGGGCTGAGGAACTTCCCTGGGCTTCCAAAGTCTCCTCAGCTCCCCCTCATGGCCCCATAGTCCATCTGAGCTCTGCCCTGGTCACCACTGTGTCTCCAGGGCCCAGCATAGGGCCAGTGCAATGCCCAAGAGTTCTGCTTGGCTGCCACTTGGCTGTTCTCACTTGTTTATTCCTCGGGCTTAAAACCCTCGATTTTGAAAGACAAGTGTGACATTAGCACTAATAGCTCCTTGAAACGAAGGGCTTGGGGAATAAAGGGGGAGGGAGGGTGGGTGTGTGGGTGTCATACAAGGAGTTGGACTAGGGACCATGTGGGTCCCAGATGCATGAGAGCTCAATTCCTAATTTCCTCTCTGGTCTTGGGGATGGAACCCAGGACCTCACCTGTGCTGGGCAAGTGTATTACCCTGAGCTACATCCCCACCTCTTTTTATATTTTGAAACCAGGCCCCGCTAAATTGTACAGGCTGGCCTCCAACTCATAGTCCTTCTGCCTGAGCCTTCTAGTAACTGGAATCACAGGTTTGTACCTCCCTCTGCACTCAGCCTAATTTTGTTTTGAAAGTAAGCACACCCTATCCCAAAGCTGGAGTCTCCGTGGATACCAGACCCCATACTCACACACTGAGGAAAACCCTCCACCAGCTGCCCCCAGCTCTGAACAATGAAGCATTAACTCTTGGCCACAGGCTACCGGTTTTTCTGCAGAAGCTGCTACCTACTTGCTCCTTGTACCTCCCGTCTGCTCACTCTCCCCTCACTCCAGTCCAGATGCATTGCTTCCAGCACACCTCTGCCTCAGGGCCTTTGCATGTGCTCTTTGTTTGGATTCCTTTCTCTTATCTCTTCCCAGAGCAGATGTCTTCAGCTGTAGCTTCACACTCCTCGACCCCTCCCCAAGCTGAAGTAGGCCTCCTGGCCACTCCCTCTGCTGTCATCCTCCTTTCATTCCTCACATGGCATTTATTTACTATTACTTTTTCCTTTCCATATAGGACATTGAACCCAAGGCCTTTGTACTGAGCCACATCCCAACTCCACTAAGTCACTTCAGTTACGTGTACTATGTTCAAATCTACAATCTTCCGGCCCCAGCCTCACAGAGCTAACACCAGCTAAGTGTGTGCTACCACACCTGCACTACTCATTTTTTATTTGCTTTGCTTATTAATTTGCTTCCTCTCCCCTCTAGAATAAAAGCTTTATGAGGCCCGACTTTCATGTGTTTAGTTTGTCTGTTTCATTCATTGCTATAGCCCCTGTGTTGGGTCAGGCATGCAAGACATGTGCAATAAAGCTTCACTGAAGGCAGACATGGTGGCACACGCCTATAATCCCAGCACTCGGAGGCTGAGGCAGGAGGACAGCTGCAAGTTCAAGGCCAGCCTGGGCTATACAGTGAATTCAAGGCCTGTCTGAACTACACAGCAAGACCCTGTCTCAAAACACAAAGCAAAGTTTCAGCAAGTGTCTGAGAGACAACCCGGGCATGGTGGCACACGCCTGTAATCCCACCACTTGGGAGGCTGAGGCAGGAGGATCAATGCGAGTTCGAGATCAGCCTGAGCTACAAAAGTGAGCTCAAGGCCAGCCTGAACTACACAACGAGACCCTGTCAAAAAGACAAAATAAATAAATAAATATAAAAATAAAATTAAAATTAAAAAAAAAAAGTGTCTGAGAGACAATGGTTAGGTGTGCAGTGTTTGAAGAAAGTCTGCTGCCCAACCATGACTCTGCCGACTACTGACTCAAGTTCCTTTATTTGTCCGAGCACCAGTTTCCTCATCTAGAAAGTTGAGGGCACACACTGCACGTCTGCTGCTGGCTTTAAACGCGATTGTGCTAACTGTGGGAGTCGCTCCACTGCACAAGGACTGGGTGGCAGGCTTCTTACTCTGCAGAGAGGGTTCCTGAGCTCAGTGTCTGGCTAGTGAAAGGCACGGGGGGCCCAGGCTTCATCACAAGTGACCCACATGAGTGTCGTCCGGCCACTGGGTGAGGAAGCCTCGTGGCCTGTGATTCTCTGGCACTGCTATCCTTGCTGCCTCCCACCCTGTCTGCCCAGATCCATCCTCCTCCCTCCTGCTCTGTTTCTATTTCTGTCTTCGTTTCCTCCTCCTCAGGCCTCAGGGGGCCCCTGGCTGGCTTGAAACCCTCTTCCTTCTTCCCCAGGATGAGGAAGGAGTTTTCACTGCAGGGCCCTACAAGCCCCCCACCCCCACCCCCACGCTTTTCCTCCCCAGCCTCCTCTTCAGGCCCAGCCAATTTCACCTCACTAAGGCTCCTTCAGCTTCCTCATGCAGTGACCACAGAAGTCCCTCACCCTCTCTCGTAAGCCTGCCCTTGGGTACACTCAGCCAAGATCACAAGGTCACCCCAGGCTCAGACACAGACCCCAGAGACCAACTGTCAGCCCTAGTATTTAGTGATGGGAGTGAGGGAGGGAGACCTTGGACAGATAACTTCCTTTTTCTCTGATTCAGATGTCTCTAAACTGAGACCAAGGATACTGCTCTCACACAACAGTGGGGTCAGAGAGTGGGGTGTCCACTCAGTGCCTGCTCAGCAATGGCCTGAGGTTCAGAGGACAGACTCAGAAGTCAGGCCACCTGCCTTTTTATTTTACTTATTCTTGCAATAGGGTCTGACCATGTTGCCTAGGCTGTTATCAAACTTCTGGATTCAAGGGACCATCCTGTTTTAGCCTACCAAGTTGTCAGAGCAACAGGGACAACCACCATGCCCAGCTCTGCCTGTCTTTTTAAATCCTAATTTTCCCACTTTCTGCTTATCATGGACAAATGACTTTTCTAGGCTTCATTTTCCTCACCTGTGAAATGGGCTAACACAAGTCCTAGGGTTCTTGCAGGGCCTAAATGATTTAAGTGCTTAGCACATAGTAGGCACCTGTGATAGCTATCATTATCAGTTTATTTTTGTTCCCCACTCTTTGTCTGTGCGAACAGAGAAGCCTGGCTGCCAGTCCTCACGGGTTAGTCATCCTCCTTCAGTCTGACTCGGGACTCTTGTGCTGCAGCCTCCAGGCCCCTCCCGCAAGACACACAGCCACGCACACAGGTCACCAGAGCGGCCTCGGACACAGAAAAAAGTTTAATTCTGCTGCGGCGGAGGGTCCCAGCTCCGGTAGGGAGGGAGATTTGGTTTTGGATTCTGTTCATTTGGGATTCATTGGGGAAACGAGGAAGGGATAGGGGAGAGTCTGGTCCTTCCTGTGGGACCTGCCCGGGAGAATGGGGAGCAGAAATTTGGAGAAATGGGAAGACTGGGCCTAACCGGGCGGGCAGGGAAAGGAGCGACAAAGGGCAGGACAGAGACGTAAGACGGACGACAGAGGGCGAGACAGAGACAGACAGGGGTAAGAGGATCCCAAGCCAGACCCTCTAGGACCGGGGCGGTGAGTGGGGTGTGGTGGGGCTTTGGAGGCCGCCGCGGGACAGAATAGGATCTAGTCCAGCCAGATACAAGAAATGGGCCCCTCGCCCCTGCCCCGGGTCCTGGGCTGGGGGAGGGGGCTCGTGTCTCAGTGCTGCAGTGTTGGGGGGCCCTGCCCCTCCCCGCGCTTCGCTGTGTAAGGCACCGGCTCCAGCGAGGTACGCGAGCGCGCGGGGGGAGGGGCGGGGGCGGGGCAGTCCCACCCGAGCCCCTGGCGGGGGCGTGGCCTCGGGCTGCGCGGGGAGGCCCCGCCCCTCTCGGAAGAGCGGGGCGCCACGCTCCAGATCGCTGCCGCGTGCGGGCGTCAGGGCTCTGTGCGCTCCCCTGGTACACCTCGGTCCGGCAGCTGGATGTGGGTGCGCGACCCCAGGCATCCCGGCGCCCACCCACCGCTCACACGGTACTCTCCAGCATCCATTCGGTGCTGGTAAAGGCCAGGCGCGCCCTGGCGGAGCCCAGCCCCAGGTCTCCATCCTCCCCGGCCGCGCCCCCTCCGGCCCCGTCCAGGTGTGGAGTGGAGCGGTGGCGCTTTGTCCGCCGGGCGCGGCGCGGGTAACTGTGGCTCTGGAAGAGCGCCCCATAGTCCCCGTCGAAAGAGTAGCGCTGCTGCGGCCTCGGGCGGGCCGAGGCTCCCCCCGGAACCAGAGCTAGAGTCGGAGGCGCTGAAGCTGGCGGCCCCAGCGCCCCAGAACGGCTCCTCCGAGGCCCTGTCCCAGCCTGAGATTCTTCCCCAGAAGTTTCCTCGGAGGGAAGCAGGCACAGTGAGGTGGCTGAGCCGCCTAGCGAGCGTCCCAGGACCACCTCTGGTTCCACGCAAGTTGCCTCAGCTGTAGTGGCCTTGGTTTTGGCCTCGATGGCGACGGCGGCAGCAGCTGGCACGGCCACCTCGCGCCCTGGTGCCACCTCACGCAGCGCCTCATAGCGGTCCTGAGGCACCGGCTGCGCAGCTGCACCGTTGGTCTGCGAGCACACGTGGCTGACCCGCGGGGGCGACCTGGAGGTGCCCTTGCCTCGGCGGCTGTCCCCATCACCGTACACCTTGTAGCGAATCATGAGCAGAACGATGAAAACGAGGACTGAGGCAACAATGACGCCCCCGATGGCGATGATCATGGTGCCGCCCAAGAAATGGGCCCTCAGTGGACGGCAAGGCGCAGGATCCCCAGCAGTGGTGAACTGCACACAGCCCACCACTCTCGTAGCCGGCAGGGCCGTGGCCCCATCGTCATAGACTGCCAAAACACACAAGTCGTAGGCGCGGCCAGCGGCCAGATCATTCACCAGGAAGGTCTGGCTGGTGGACGGGATCATCCTGTAGGAAGGGGCAGGATGAGACCAGTTAAGCCCACTCTGAACCACTCCTTTTCGCTTCAGGCCCCACCCATCATGAACAGAGGGGATGGAAAAGTACTCACAGTGCCTCACCCCCCACGCCGCCCCCACCAAGACAACTGTAGCCATACTCCAGGGACATATTCCACCCTTTCTGGACCCACAGAGTCCCCAAGCCTCTTATCTGCAGGCCCTGCCCTCAGACCCACTTGGCTATCTCATCGCCCATCTTCCCCCATGGACACATTCCTGACGCCTGCCTGGGAGGAGGGCTATATAGGGTCATCCCTAACCTCAAGGGACACATCTTCTTAAAGTGTCTCACTCTAGGACAGTTGCCATTCAACATGTATTTACCATTTATGGGAACTGATGCTACCGCCCCCCCTTCCCCACCTTGTCTGCACAGCCCACTTAGGTGGAGGCGAAATCAGTGGGAGATCATGACGCAGGTCCCTCCCTTGTATCTGCATGCCCTGCCTTTGGGTAAACCATGTAGCTTCTGGCACAATTTCTGAGCCCCTCAGTGACCCCCTCATGGGACCACTGCCACAAGCTACTCACCTTTTATTGAACAGTGGCTCCCAAGACACACCACACAAAGGCCAACTATGGATGGTTCTGCTGCTGTGCTTAGGCCCATGTGCACCCTTCGCGTACCCAGCCCTACCTCTCCTGAAGTCACTGAGTCACACTCCCAGAATTACATCCATAACTGAGTCAAACATAACCAGGCATGTGTGCACCTTTCTTGCTCTGGGTTCCCCCCCTCAAAGGAGGAGTGGTGAGAGGTTCAAGGAAAGTAACTAAGTCTGGGAGCCAAATTGCCTGAGTTTAAATTTCTTCCCTGCCCCTTGCTAGTTTTGTGAGCTTCAGTAATTTTCTTAACCTCTCTGTGCAACATTTTCCCCAAATGAAGATAACTCCCATATCATAGAGATGGGATGAGGAATGAATGAGCTATCATACCCAAAGCACTTAATATCACCCTTAGCTTCTGTCCCGTTGAACATTGGCCAGGAATCCTTGCTGTGGCCCCACTCCGGCCAACCACACTCTCCCTCATCCGTGAGACCCATCCCTCTCCCTGTGGAGGGCCACACCTTCAGGCCTTGGCCCTCTGCTGCTAAGCACATCCCCTCCACCCTGCTGGCCAGTACAGCCTCAGTGAGCCCAGGCTTGCCAAGTACACTTGGATTTGCAATGCCAACACCCACCCTCAAAAGCCCTCCCCTCCTTCAAAACCTCTTAGTAGCTCACCAGGAACAAGGGCCGCCCCTTTTTCTGACTGGAACCAGGCAGAACAAGCTCCGCCCCTCTGAAAGGCCATGCCCATCTCCACTGCCCTCTTACCTCTTGAACAAGCTCCACCTTTCCCTTTAGCTGGGCCACCTTCCAGTCCTCAAGCCCCACCTCAGGAATCCTGTCCCCAAGAGGGTACCCCACTACCAAGAATACCCTCCAAACAAAGGCATCAATACAGCCCACCCTACCCCACAAAAGCACACCCACTTTCCCCTTCTACCTCGTACTACTGTGCTCAGACCACTGCCACTCTGGCTTTCTCTTCCCCTCCTCTGAAAGCCTTGGATTCCCTTGCTCCTTCCCCCAAAATAACTAGTTGCTAAGGCCTCCCCTTTTTCAAGGACAGGGACTGGCTCCTTAAGAAAGCTGGAGCCCATGTGTCTCTAATTGGCTGCAAGACCAGAGCAAGCAGCTGAGCAGGCTTCTGGTTGGATGTCACCTCCGCCCATGGCAGCAGTGAGGAAGTTAACCCCTGCAGTGCCATAGCACAGCATCTGCAATGGGGAATGGAGGGCTAGAACGTGGCCCTAAGAGGAAAGGAAGAGTCCTGGAATCTGTTGCCCAGCTGAGGACAGGGGCCATCGACAGCTGCATACATGCAGAGTCTGGGAGCCTCTCAACTGTCCCCCATCCCATCTTGTGGTGGCCATGGGTCAGAAAGATGGAAAGAGAGAAACAGAGAGGTGAAGAGTCACCCAAACTAAGTTACACACAGACATGTATTATCACCTCCCTTCCATCCCTGCCTGGCAAACAGTAGGCATTCAGTAAGAGCATCTTCTGTCTGCATAAAAAGAACAGCTCTGTTACTTTCCATATGACCATGAGCTAGTGACATCCCCCACTGAGACTCAACTTTTCCATCTGTAAAATGGGAAAGAGCTAGGGGGATGAAACAGCTACCTTGAGAGCATCTCATGAAGCTTCTTGCTTGCCTGCTGTTCATAAGATCAGACCTGGCTGCTCTACCACAGTAGGCCCAGGGCCCAACACAGGATCTGACACACAATATTTACTCAGTTTTTGTGGCCCAAATCAAAACAAGGAAAATAATAGCTGGATGTGGTGGCACACTGTGTAATCCCAGCACTCAGGAGGCTGTAGCAGGAGATCTCTTGGGAGTATAGGGCCAGCATAGGCCACATGAGTTCAAGGCCAGCCTGAACCACACAGCAAGATCCTGTCTCAAAAAGAAAAAGAAGAAAACAAAATCAAGGGGAAGGAGAAAGCTTTATTCATTCAACCAATAGTGAAAAGATGCCTCTAGGCCTGCAGCCACGAGAATACGGGGAAAGGCAGAGATGGAGGTCAAGAGGCAGGCACCCAAGAGCTAAGGCTCCCACAGCTGAGAAAATGCCTCTGGCCTTCCCAAGTGGACTCAAACACAAGGCCAGACATTCAACAAGGTGCTCCTCAGTGTGCTTGAAGGAAACAAAAACAAGGACAGAACTGCAAGTCAACAGCCACTTATCAAGTGCCCACTGTGTGCCATGCCCCTTGTAGACCAGCTCTAGGGCTGAGAGATGTACTAGAAAACAGTGAGATGGAGACACCACAGGGCCAAAGCACTGGTTCCCTATGTTCCATAAGCTGAAGGCAGGGACCTGATGTCCTGGTCTCCCTGAACACCCAGCACCAGTTCAGGACCTAGCACAGAGCAGGGCCTAAGTGCTTCATGAGGGCAAGAATGAGAAAAGGCACAGACACAACCCCAGACATGAAGGGAGATGATACCTCCCATGTCTATGTATACCATAGAGGCCTGTTTCCATTAGGGAAGTGACTTCTAACCCAAGGGAGGGTAGACAACACTTAAGATTTTTCTCATACTCGTTTGTTGTCTGGTCTTCTAACATACCCAATGTGTTGGTATAGTAGTACTGGTATATAACTAGTAAATAAAAATGTAATTGTAAACATATGTGCATGCTGTGCTCTGAACGCTTCACTGATGAGGTGCATGAGATCCCTGTGGCCAGCAGTGATATTGACCATGATGTCCCTCAGATCCTGCTCTAAATAGCCAACCACCCTGTGCCGCTTCACTGAGACAACTTCAGTGCTCAAGCCTGGTCTGCTCACATAGGTGCTCAACAACTACTTGCTAAGTACAAGGAAACAGAGACAGTGAGACAGAGATAAAGAAGAGAGGAGGAAGGGCCAGTGAGAGCCTGGGACAAGTGGGTAAGACTATCCAGAACCCCAGCTGAGCAAGAAGGCCAAGACCTGGGGCAGGTGGGGGAGGGCTGGACTTGGGAGGTCCTAGGGCTGCAGCACCCACACGCACCTGTAGACGAGGGAGTCATCCACCGAGCTGTTATACTGGACCTGGTACATGCGGATGCCAGGCACCGGTCTCTGGGCGGGCCAGCGGATAAGCACCGAACTAGAGGTTAGCTCCGCTGCCACCAGCCTGCGCTCAGCAGTGGAATCGTTTGCACCAGCTCTCCCTGGTGTGGCGATGTCAGAGGAGCCAGGCTCAGTAAGAGGTGGCGGGGCAGCAGGTGGGGGTGCCATCAGTGGCAAAGGTACCACGCACACCTCCACAGGTGCTGTGGCTTCCCCTGCCGCATTGGAGGCAATGCAAGTGAATGTGCCACTGTCCCGCAGGGTGGTGATGGTCACATCCAGTGTCCCATCCCCCCGGACCCGGGTCCGGCTAGAGTTCCCCAGCAGTCGCCCATCAGGTGCCACCCAATGCACCACAGGCTCAGGGTCTCCCACTGCCCGGCAGCGCAAACTGACCGCCTGGCCCTCTACCACCAGGGCCCGGGCCCCGGCCTGCCGTGTGATCAGTGGAGGTTCACACAGGAACTCCTCCTCAGGGATAGACCAGAAGTAGCGGTCAGTGAGGTGCTCCGGGGTGGCGCAGGTCTCCAGGTCATCCTCTCGGGTCAGCCGCCGCAGCCAGAGCAGCTCGCAGTTGCAGTGCAGCGGGTTTCCACCAAAGCTGACAGTCAATGGCGTGGGTGGCTTGGGTCCCCCACCCTGGGATCTCAGAAAGAGCCCATCAGGCGGGAGTTTGTGCAGGCGGTTGGAGGTCATGTCCAGGCGCACCAGCTTGTGCAGCTGCACGAAGGTCCCTTCGGCAATGTGGTCAATGAGATTGTGGTCCAGTGTGAGCGTGTTGAGGTTCACCATCTGGCCCACCGCTTCCCACGGCAGGGCCTCCAGGTTGTTGTAGGATAGATCGAGGTCCTCCACAGTGGACAGGAAGGCGTCAAAGGCAGCTGGCTCTACCTTGCGGATCTGGTTGTTGCCAAGGATCAGGTGGCGGAGGTTGCCCAGGCCTCGGAGCTGGTCACCGCGTACCTCAGCCAGGCGGTTGCTGTCAAGGTGCAGGGCACGGAGGGCACGGAGGTCAGCGAAGGCGCCGGCTGCCACCTGGCCAATGGTGTTCCGGGAGAGGGTGAGATGCACCAAGCTGGTCATGTTGGCAAAGTCGCGGCGGCGCACAGCCGCAATGAAGTTGTCGGTGAGCCTCAGCTCCACCACTCGCCTGTCGATGGCGGGCGGCACAAAGAGCAAGCCAGTCTTGGCACATAGCATGGTCAACGTGGGCGCCACGTTCTGGCAGATGCAGCGGCCAGGACACGGCTGGCCCCGAGATGCACCAGCCCAGAGCAGCAGCAGGAAGGGCAGGGCAGCAGGTGGTGGCGAGAGGAGCGCCGAGGCAAAGGGGCCCGGAGCCATGGCGCAGAGGGAAGACAGGAGTGGGCAGTGAGACCTGCAGGGACACAGACAGTTACCCAAGCACATAGCTCGGTCACCACCCAGTGGCCTAAGAGTTCGATCTGCATCCCTTCCCCACTAGGGCTTAGCCCCTATGGGACAGTGACAGGACTTGATACCAGGCAGCATGCATTGCACATTAACAGATGACTATTTCCATGCTAGATGCTAAAGTGCCACCCCCCTCGAACATTCTACCCCCACCTCTGCCCTTTTGCTAGAAGCCTCTAGACCTTTCACCATCTCACAACAACAAAAGGTGACACCTGGCCCAGCCTAGGCCCTTTACTACCCACCAAATATTTAGAGATCACAGTTGACTATAATTTAAGACTAGAGATGCCAAAGGCATACTCTCAGTTCCAACCCCAACTTTGACACTTACTAGCTGTATAACCTCGGGCAAGTGTTTGAACCTCTCTGAATCTCGGTTTCTTCATCTGTAAAAAGGAGACATAAGTCTTACTTCTTCTATGAGGACTGAGTGGGTTAATGAACATGGCTGCCTTAGAACACTGCCTATCACATCAAATGGGCTTAATACATTCAAGCAATCATCATCATCATCATCACCATCTTCTTCTTCAAGAGTCTAACATGTACCAGGCACAGAAATGTGAAAATTATAAACAGCAAGTGCTTTGCACTCAAACAGATTCAGACTCAAGTCCTGGTTCCCCATTTGTTAGCTCTGTGACCCCAAAGCATTTTCCCAGTGAGGCTGTCATTCCTTGATTTGTAAATTGGGGCTTTTTTTTTTTTTTTTTTTTTTTTTTTTTTTTTTTTTTTTTTTTTTTTTTTTTTTTTTTTTTTTTTTTTTTTTTGTACCAGGAATCAAACTCACGACTTCGCACTTGCCAGGCAGGCACTGCTCCAATAAGCTATATCCCCAGCCCTTGATTTGTAAATTGGGATGATGATTATAGCATCTTCACTAAACTCACACATGGGAACCACTGAACACAGGGGCTGGCACACAGTAAGTCCTCAGCCTGGAGAGACTTGGAGTCCTCTTTGAGTGTGGTCTGTCCCAGGGCTCAGCTACGCTCTGTAGCAGAGCCAACTTTGGTGCTCACATCAGTGGGAAAACTCGAGGCCCCACCCAATGCCTACACACGTACACACACTCACACACTCACACTATGCCTATGCTCCAGGCAAAACCTTCCAGCGGGGATTCCCCCATTCCCCTACAGCAGCTGCAGCCCACGACCTGTCAGCTCCCATCAAAACACAGGGTGGGTGGGGTGGGGGTGAAGAGCAACAGACTGGATGGGGGCAACCCTGAAAAGGTTTCCATCCCACCCTGCCCTGGACCCCAGCCTTGGCTGACACCACCCAGAAATCTGTGTGTGTGTGTGTGTGTGTGTGTGTGTGTGTGTGTCAGGGATCATATATGACCTTGATCTTTCTGTCCATAGAAGGGGGACTGGGACTAAGAAAGTCAGGGAGAGGTAAAGAGACTGGGAGGGAGAAGCAAAGAGGAAGGGGACAGACTGACAGAAAGAGACTGAGAAAGAGACAAGAGTCTCAAAGAAGGAAAGGACAGCTAAGGTGTGGCTCCATGAGAGAGCACTTGCCTAGCATGAGTGAGGCCAGGGGTCTCATCCCCTTGCAATGCAATAAAATACAAATTTTAAAACTGAAGAAACAGGAAGGAGAGGACAGGAAAGGAAAAAATGAGAATAAAGAAGAGCCATAGAAAAGAGAGATGGAGAGAGAGAAAGACAGACAGACAACAGGAAAGAGAATGTTAAAAGCACACAAAACTGAAGGAGACAAAAAGAGAAGAAGAGAGCTGGAGAAAGAAAAGGAGGCAGGATCAGGTGTCCTGCAGCTCTGTGTACCACTCCCCCAATGTGTTTTTCACTCCTAGAGGATGGCGCTGTGTGACTGAAACCAACTGCCCAAGGAGGGACACCATGGCTAGGAGCTTCAGCTTAGCACCTGCTTGACTGTAGGGTCTTTAGGGCTCAGAACCCCAACCTGTGACACAAGTGCAGAGCTCACTTCCTGCAGCCAGAGTGAGACTCAAAGGAAGAGAACAACAACAGCAAGGAAGGCAGCGAACATTTATTGAGAGGCCCTGTACTCTACAGGCTGAAAGCCGAACCCCATGTGAATCTGGGTTCGCATCCCAAGTCTTTGCTATGTGACTTAAGTGACTCCTCTGTGCCTCAGAATGTTCATCTGTGAAAGGGGGATACAGTAGGGCCTACGTCATAGGGTCACGGTAAAGATTCATTAATATTTTATAATGTGCCTAGCATAGTGCCTGACAAAGGAAGCCCTACATAAATGTTAGCTGCTGCTGTCACCATTGTTATTTTGCTGAAATGATTGGAACAAACACCTTTGCACTGAGCTATTTTTTAATGTTTACACAGGGTTTGACTAAGTCATTCAGTATAGGTTCAAACTTGTCTTCCTCCTGCCTCAGTCTCCCAGGTACTGGAATTATAGGCATGAGCCCAGGCCTGACCTATTATAATTAAGGCTCTTTTTCAGCTTCAGCAGGTCAGACTTTGGGTCTTCCCCCCTGCAAGCACAGTCACACCCCATAACCATTCAACTCTCTCAATGAGATCTCAAAATCTTCTAGTACCTTTCACCAACATCATGAGGGAACCCCTCTTCCCCAACCTTTCTTTATCATGGCCTGCGACCCCCACCTGTGCCGCAGAGCCTCCTGGGCACCTGAAACCCTCACCCACCTAGGATGTCCCTGGACTGGTCACCACTCCCTCACCTAATGTGGAAGTGGGGTGGTACCTGCCCCTCTGCACATTGCTGGGCCTGGCACTGGGGTCCCTGCTGGGAAAGGTCTAGGTCCCAGTTGGCTCAAAACTAGCCCCACACTCCACATCTCCCTCCCTAGCCTGAGGGCTCCACTCACCTCTCTTCAGGGAGTCAGGGCCCGGGCCAGTACCTGCAAAGGAATAAAACCACCCTGTTAGCATCCTCTGGCTGTTTCCTGAGCATCAAGGCCTGCCTAGGAGAGCTTCTGAACCCAAGAGGTCCCCGGAGTGCTCACTCTCCCCATCCTACTGTAGGCTCTGCATAGTCTCGCAGGAACCCAGAAGTCATCTCTGGAAAACCTAGCCCGGTTCACTTCCAAAACCCAAGAATTCAAGATTAGCTTTTCATCATCTGGAGTCTCAGAAGCCAACAGCCCCAGCCCCCTCTTCTCTCCTCCCTCAGGACTCCAGAATCTGGGACTGGCCCTCCCCAACCCAGGATTCTAAATTCCCAGGCTCTTCCTTCTCAGATCCAGAAGTTAGACTAGACACCTCCCCCTTTAGAACCTCAGAGTTCACATCCCAACCTCCAACTTCAAAGGCTGAGTGGCACCAGGAGTGGGAAGGGGCCAGAAGTTTCCATCCAGTCTAATCTTAACATGTGTGAACATATCCAGTCCAGGTAGCCACAACCCACAGTTCTGCATCGGGGCTCCCAGGGACACACCAGCACGATCTGAGTGCTCCCACCCTTCCATGGACACATGGCCTAACGGCTGGGTCCCCGGACCCTGGCATACCAGGGCCTCAACCGCACTGGCCCAGAAGTGGAGTCAGCTTTGTATGAAGGGTGCAAAAACATGTGGCCTGCACATGTTTGAAGACACATATCCCTGCTCCTAGAGACCAACACCAAAGCAAAAATGGACTCACAACACAGACACACAGTTTGACAGACTTGTGTATAACCCACAACACTGATTGTCTCTTATACTTGCATACTCACAGATGCACAGACACAACAGAGAAACCCAGATGCCCTCTAACAGACAACCAGGTACCTGCACCTAGAACAGACATACCTTGCACACTCACCAACAGCCTGAAACACACACATAAGACAGATACGCACCTGCACAATCAATAATACACAGGTGCACATTCTTATATTCCAAACACTCATGCAACTTCAATATTTCCATGCTGCTGTCATAAAGCTGATCATTTCCACACCAAGATAACATACACATGCTCACACTAGCTGCTAAACACACGTACACAGAACAACAAGCACACATAGACATTCACAAAGCTGAGAAGCCCTGGGACACAAATGCACACAGATCTACCTTTGCAGACACAAGATGTTCACTAGTAAGTACCACATACACAACAGTGCCATGAGGGATTTACACACTTATAAGTGTACACATAATACTGAACGACAGCAGCACAGCCAACAGACAGGCCCAGAGTCACACTCACAGTCATGGACACACATTCCTCCCGGCACTAAGGCACCTTGCCCCACCTACTTGCCAGGCCACACAAATCCTCCCAGCTTTCCCAGCACAGTGTAATCCCCCTCCTCCAAATCAGGGCTGGAGCAAGAGCCAGAGGTCAGAGTTCATCAGGTGGAATCTCAGAGGATGGGGGGGCGGGGGTCCCAGAGTAGGGCTCCAAAGGGATCCTCCACGAGCAACCCCAGATGTTCCCAGCCTGGCCTTCAGGACACAGGCAACTCTGGCCCCATCTGTCCCTATCTGGCCGGTGGAGTTAGGGTGGGGTGGGTTAGAAAGGGCCAGGTCTTCTCCCCCACCCCAGGGCCCATCTGTCCATCCCTTGGCCTCTCATCCCTCCATCTGTCCACCTCCCGGCTGCCCATCCCCCCCCAGCCACCAGAAAGGGGAAGACATGGCCGTCTCCCCCAAGGACTGCCGAGGACCCCCCAGTTGACACGGACCGAGGGAGCGGTGAACTCCCCTCCCCCAAACCCACACCGAGGCCTGGACCCACAAGGCGCTGAGCCTCAGCTCCCGGCACGGAATCTGATGTGGACTCACAGACACACACCCTCGGAGACATACAACCCCGCAGACACACACACACACACACACACACACACACACACAGACGCACAAATGGACACTGAAGCGAACACACCCGGCTACACAGATCCTCAGACGGACATCCAACCCGGGCGCAAACATCCAACGCAGCTAGCGGCGCGCACACGCCGGCTGGGGGACCCGCACCTGGGCACACAACCCACGCACACACACCTGCACACGGCCCCTCCGAGGGGCGCGCGGCAGCCCCCCAGACACACCGCCGGAGGGGCAGCCGCTCCGGGGCACACACGCACGGGCGGACACACCAGGACGGCTCAGCATCCCGCACACACCCGGATGGCCACACTCGCGGGAAGCTGCGCACGCCGGCGCCGGGCACACTGGGCCGCGCGAGCGCACCGGGCCCGCCGCAGCGCCGTGGACACACTCATACCCGCACGCCCGCGCCCACACCGGCGTCCCCGCCCGCCAGCCCCCGACCGCTGCGGACCGCGCTCACCCAGCCCGGGGAGGGGGCCCCGGGCCCGGCCCCGCCGCCGCCGCCGCCGCCGCCTCGCTCCGCGCCATGGTGGGGGGAGGGCCGGGGGAGGGGGCGCGGTGCCGCGGGGCCGCCTCCCTCCCGCCTCCCACCTCCCGCCTCCCTCCTAGCCGCCGCCGAGCTCCGCCCTCCGCGCCGCCAGCCGCCGAAGCCCCGCCGCCGCAAGGGGGGAGGGGGCGCCGCGCCGAGGGGCGGCCGGGCGGGGCGGCCGCACGCCCAGACCCCCGGCCTCGGGCCGCCGCAGACCCCTCTCCACTGCGGAGCCGCCTCGGGCCCGCCCCCGACCCCTCCCCGGCCCCACCCCCGGCTTCGCTGGCCTCCAGAGAGACCCGCAGACCACGCCTCGGCTGGAAAGGGGACCCAGGCTCGCCCAGCCGAACCTCGCATCAGGTCCCGACACCTAGGGACACCTCAGAGCAGGCCTCACCTCCTTGAAGGACCCCGACCATGTTGCAAAGCCACCCAGGACCATAAATGGTGTCCTACTCTCCTTGGTGACCTCAAATTATGCCCCACACCCTGGTAGGGACCCCAGACTGTGCCCCCAGATGCAGAGGGATCTCAGATCACAGCTCATCGGTCCAAAGGGACACAGACTAACCTCCACGACCCTAAATTTTATCCCAACAGTCGAGTGGACCCCAGACCACACCCTATCGTCCGGGGAGAACCCAGACAGACCATCAGGCAACATCCAGGAAGACCCCAGATCATGCCTTACACCCTCTGGGGACCCAGACCATGTTTTATAGCCCATCAGATCCACAGACTGGATCCCACTTCTTTCTGGGGACTTACCTGCCCCCCACTATGTCTTTTTACCTTCCAAGATCCTAAGCCATTCCCTGGCCCCCAATGGGGACTCCAGATCATAGTCACCCCCAAAATATACCCCTATGGAAGATTCTTAAACATTCCCCTTTACCACCATTAGACCTCAGACCATCTTCCCTTAGGGACCTCAGATCTTTGCTACTCTCCCTGCCTTCAGAGCATTCCTTAGTTTCCAGAACCCCTGTTTTGCCCTAGATGCTTTTTCACCCCCCACCCCGGCAGCCCTGCTCTCATGGGAACCCCAACTCCTTTCCCTTGGACTCTTCCCCCTCACTGTGCCTCCTGTCTTCTTCTGATCCCTCTGCCAACCTCCAATCCTCCCTCAAACATCACTGAGTGTCTCAGACCGAGCACTCTTTCTGAGCTACTCACATGACCCTCAACCCAGCAAGGCTCCCTTCAAAATGTACCTTACCTGGATGGTAGTGCACAACTGTAATACCAGCACTCGGAGGCTGAAGCAGGAAGATTACAAGTTCAAGCCCAGGCAGAGCAATTTAGAAACCTCCCAATAACTTATTTCAAAACATAAAAAAGGGCTGCTAGGAATGGTGGAACACTCTTGTCCCAGCACTTGGGAGGCTGAGGCAGGTGGATCACCAGGAGTTTGAGGCCAGCCTGAACTACATAGCCAGGGGTTGGGGTTTTGGCTCAATGCTTGCCTAGCAATCTGGAAACCTTTGGTTCGGGCCTTGACACCAAAAACAAAATGATAAATAAATAAACCTCTCTGAAAAAAGAAATAATTCAACTAAAAAACAGTGAAGTCAAAAAATACCAAAACAAACAAGGCAACTGAACTACATAGCCAGATCC
>PVKN010011652.1:0-21439 GCA_004027915.1 Capromys pilorides
CCAGAATAAGAGGGATTGTCTTAAGGGGTCCACAAGCCATGCCCTGACTGCCAAGGCAGCCGTTAGAAGTGAGACTGCCCTCTGAGGTGAAGGCCCCAAAGCTCAGACTCAGCTTCCCAGATGGTTCAGTAGGACTGAAGAGCTCTGGGCCTGCCTGCTCCCTCTGGCCGAACAGTCTCTGTCATCTCCATGGAGGAGCCCTGAGAAATCATGACCAAAAGAAAACCCAGCCTATTGCTGGACATCAGCACAGGTCTCTTTGTTCTTCTCCAGCCCTGACTTATGATCCAGTCATCATACCTCATTATTTAAAAGCAGTACAACTCATTTTTACTTGGGCATCTGTTCTCCTCTTTCACCTGTTGCTTGTAGGTCCTAGTTATGTATCATTACATGTCACAGTTGTTTTTTGTATACATGTTTAAGTTCTTCTATTAGCCTTAAAAATTCTCTAGGAATAACATCTGTGTACTCAGAACAAGAGGTAGAGTCTGATTTCCTGTACAGCTGTGTTGCCTGTGACAGGACTCTCCTTCGTTGCTGATCCAGCGTTTGCTGGAGGTGCTAAAGAAGAGAGCAGAAGAAGTGACTGAACCCATGATGGCCACACTCTTGGGAGTGGTGACCACCACGGCTGCGGCTGCCGCAGTTGGAGCGGTGTTGAGCCAGTGAACAAACTGTTTATCGTAAGAAGTCAGAACAACTGTGGACTTTTCAGGAATGCATAGACTCTAAAGATAAAGAATGTGGGACAGGTTGTTGTTATATCAAAATGTTGGTCTGCAGTGTGTTACCGCTGAGATCCTGTCTCATCAACAAGAAGTTGATGATGCTTTTGCGAGATGGTTATCAGGTTTGGCACTGATCTGTTGCAGATATTGAAAACCTTGATCCTTTTCATGTTACCCTATGGTTTAGTGGAAGCGTTGTGATATGTGATCTCTGTGCTATTTGGTAGTGAGGACAAATCCATCCACGGGTTATGGATCCATAGTCTGTAATTCTCGCCCTGATTTTTCAAAAAATAATAAAAGTGGGGAGATGTACTCTGACTAGCAGGCGGAGTGTAATAAACGTGGCCCAGGGACAGCTGTAAATCCTGGAAATCTGGGATGAGAGAATCCCAGAAAGCTGGGACTCCAGGTGATGGATGGCAGCTTCACCTGTGGGTTCTCTGTTGATTTTTTTCCCTTTCTTGAAATGCTATTGGTTGACCCCTGAATGAACCCAATGATAGGGAAGTGATGGAAGTTAATGGAGACCGTGGTCATGTTTGTGACTAAGCATGTGGTCCTCCTTTGCTGAAGTGATTGTGCATGAGATCACACTGACTACCCTAAATAAAGCTAACTTGCTTCAAAAAAAAGAAAAATAAATTTTTGTACTATATGTACTCTTGCTTGTTACTGTTTTCTTATCTTTGTTTCTGCTATTTTTAATCTTTAAAATAAAATCTAATAAGATTAAAAAAAATAAACTCAATCCTAATGATGACAAGCTTCCAAAATCTCAGTAGAGCGGATAAAGTAATAGCATTATCAACAACACAGACCAAATACCTTTGACCTAGGTTTCAAAGGACAATATATATAGTCTAAGGCAGTGATAGCAAAATTTTTAGATCTTTCTTTCTTTCTTTCTTTCTTTCTTTCTTTCTTTCTTCCTTCCTTCCTTCCTTCCTTCCTTCCTTTCTTTTTGTACCTGGGATCAAACTTGAGACCCAGCGCTTGCCAGGCAGGCACTTAGATCTTTCAACGATACAAAAAAAAAAAGCAAAACAAACCTGCCGATACAACAGACTGCTGGGGTAGGCATGCCATAGGTTTCCCCAGTACTGGCCTAAGGTCTAAATTCTGAAGCAAGTCTGCATACTGGGGTATAACGTATGTATATAGCATATAACATATATATTATATATAACATGTTATATATGATATACAATATAGCACAGCATATGCAGATAGGATACAACATATTGTTTCCTAGATACAACATATGTACACTGTTTAATGTATATTGTGTAATTTATATGTAAATTGCACAAATGTTGCATTGAAAACTGCTGTGCTAAAAGGGCTATTTATGTTACTGAAAATGCTAAAAGGTTTGCCAACACAGCTATACAGTAAGAGCTAGATAATGAACTCACTGGATCCTCATCCGGTTGCACAAAAGGCAGGAAAGCCTGAGGCCTACTGCAAGATAGCCAGGTAGCAGCCCCCAGAGAAAAGCCTAACTCGTGGACCTGCACAGAAAGGCACAATGCCAGTTCTTGCTAAAGGGGTTTGCTGCAGAATGGTCCCCCTCACCAGGAAAAGAACCTGGGAAGCACACAGCACCCTCCTGTTGGCTGTAGCAGCGAGATCTCTGAGCACCGAGCCCCAAGGCAGGGAAAGCTCCCCTCGTAGCACTTGCCTGCAACAGCACCCACCCCAAGGGGTCAGACATCTAGGTTTGCACCCCAGGTCACATTGGAAGAGCAATTTGCTGTGGGCTGCAGAGATAGCTTGGCAGTCTAAGCACCTGTCTGGCAAATGCAAGAACCTGAGTTTAATCCCTGGTACCACATGCCATGCTGGCCCTGCCAGGCCTGGAACTGGGGCATGACAGCACATATCTGTAATCCCAGCACTGGAGAGGCTGAGACAGGAAGATCACTATGAGTCTAAACTGTGTAGTGAGATCCTGTCTCAAAAAGACAAACTAACAAACAAAAAAGAACTAAAGATCAAACACTAAACAGTTTAGCAAGGACTTAGAATTTCTGTGATACATCAGATATCAGAAATGTTTTGTTTTTACTTTCTCCTGCCAAGTAAAGTAAAATCTGCCAACAACCTTCAGCTACTCTCAGGGGAAAACAGTCCTTGAACAGGGCAATCACATGTGCTTCCATTCACACACGCACCTAGAAAGCTCACAGTTGCTTGAGGCTGAAGGGTTTTGGAAGACTACAGAGGCACACAAGAAAACTTTGGGGTGAAAGAGACATTCACTACTATGACCATGGTGTTAGTTTTGAGTTGAGTGTGTAAGTGACATTCTTGTGTGTATGCCAAAAAGTATCAATACTTTATTTACTTGTTTGTTTGTTTGTTTTTGCAAGGCTGGGATCTAAACCAGGGCCTCATTTTTAAGTAGTATATTCTCTACTACTCATCTAAGCCCCAGGTCCCCAAAACTCTTTCCCATGTATTTTTTTTTCTGACAGGACCAGGTTTTGAACTCATGACTTTGCACTTGCCAGGCAGGCATTTGTGCCACGGAGGTATCTCCCCAGCCCCAGAATTATTTCCTAAAAATGAACAAGCAAGGGAAAATATTTGTCATACAGCGTTTATTCCTTACCAAGGACTTCTTTCCAGAATATAATTTTTAAGCTCCCAACAAATTAATTAAGGTGTCTTATTTTTAAGTGGGTAAAAATGCGCACACCTTTCATGAACAGTATCTGAGTGGCCACAAAGTTCATGGGAAAGCTCCCAGCAACAACAGCCATCAGGCACATGTACAGTAGCACACAGTGAGATGTCCTTTTCTACCCACAAGAGCAGCTCTAGAATGCCAGGTATGGTGTCTCACATCTGTAATCCCACTACTCAAGAGGCTGAGACAGGACGATCTCCATGAGTTCAAGGCCAGCCTGGGGCCTGGGGTACATAAGCAAGTTCAAGGCCGTCCTGAGATACACAGAGAGATCCTGTCTTAAAAAAAAATAGACAGCTCCAGTGAAAAAGCGACTGCATTAATTATGGCCACAGATCTGGAGCAACTGGAACTCTCATACATTGCAGTGGGGTTTGGACTGTTAGACCCACTTTAGAGACCTGTTTGGCAGTTTCCTAAAAAGCTAATCAACTTCTGTGATGAAAGGGACTCCAGTAAAATGATTGAGTTCACAAAGAAAATCCTGTGCATGGATGTTCAGAGCAGCTTTATTCATAATAATTTCAAACAGGAAGTAACCCAAGCATTCACCAGTGGAATTCATAAATGGTAATGTATTTGTAACAGAAGACACCCCCCACAACCCAGCCAGTATACTTCAGGTTCTTAGTTACCCAGGTAATAGTTCCTGTTGCAGTTCTGGTTGCTTCTATCTCCTAGACATGTCAGGTCACTGTAATGCCTAGCTGGTCACTACGACACACACTGTATAAACCAATCCCCAATTGGCAAGCCATTCTGTTTCTGTACTTTCTGCTTGCTTATCCCATATAAGCCTTACACCACCAGATATTAGAACCTAATATTCTGGAAATGATTCCAACCAGTACCTGTTGATATAAATAAATCTGCCTCCAAATCCTGAGTGTGATTTTGGTGTTTCTGCTTGCTGTTGCATATTCATAAAGTGGAATACTTGCAGCAATAAAAAGGAACAAGCTACTGATAAAAACAAGGACCTGAGCAAATTTCATCAGCATAGTAATGAATTAAGGAACCCTAAAACAAAGAGAAGATGGGCTGTGTGATTCTTTGTGTTTGAACTTCAAGAGCAAAGCAAACTAAAGGAATCCATCACATGAGCAGAGTAGGAGTGGGCTCCATGCAAAGGGAGAATTGCTGAAAATGGGCAGCTAATTTCTTTTTTTTAATACACTTTATTTTTACTTATTTATTTACATTTTATGTATGGCTGTCTCAGCCTGCCCTGGGGTTGGGACTGGCGCAGCATGTAGTGCCAGGGATCGAACAACGGTCCCTGCGGTTGCTTAAAGTTGACTAAGCAAGCACTTTAGATCTCTGAGCCATCTCGCCGGCCCCATGGGCAGCTAATTTCTGAGACAATGGGAAGTTTCTATATTTTGATTCTGTGATTGAATCTGTATGTATGTACTAGAGACCTGTGTGTTATACCTCCATTAAGATAATGTTTTTGGGGCCGGCCAGATAACTCAGTGGATTAAAGTGCCTCCTTAGGCAAATGCAGGGACTGGGTTTCAATCCCCGGCAAGCCATGCCAGCCCTGCTCCCGGAGTGCACTGAGATGGCGATTGAGACAGGGCATAGTGGTGTGAGCCTATAATCCCAGCACCTGTGCGGCTGAAAATAGGAAAATCACTACGAATCTAATCTGTGTATTGAGACCCGGTAAACCCTGTACTGAATACATTTTTTTTAAAACAAAATGTTTTGGATTTAAATTTTAATAAAAACATTTGGATAGCCAGTATACTCCAGTCCATTGGCTGGGTCCTATGCGTGGCTGTCACTGGATCCCCCCAACAGCTTAAGAAACAAGTAACATTGCTATTCCCATTATATAGAGGAAGATACAGGGCAACAGAACAACTGGAACACCTGCCCAACATCTGGAGCATGGAAAGGCCAATTAGGGCTTCCATGTTAGTGTGGGAGATGGTATGCGAATAGGCTGTGATAAGTAGGAATGCCCAGGGCTTGTGGTGGGTGGAATCACACAAAGCCCTGGATTATTGCTGTTTCTCAAAGGAATTAGACAAGAGTTTCACCTGCTCTGTCTTGGTTTGGGAGAGTCTGTGTGAACTGTGGGGAGAGAAACCGGAAGCCAGAATGGGGACACAAGTGCGTTACTTAGCCATTGTTACATAATAAGACTCGACTTAGTGACAATAAATAAATAAATACAGCAATTTATCACTGCTCAGGACTCTGCAAGCCAGAGAGAGGCCCTGACCTGAGGCGGGCTTGGCTCACTGTATACTTGGCAGAGCTGGCAGGTCTAGCTTACACATGTGACAGTGAAGTAGTTGGTGGCCAGGGTGGTGACAGGCCTCTCACCCTCAGCAGGCTGGTGTGGGCTTGTGGGTAGCAGAGCTCTAATGGACCAGCAGAAGCTCACAGGGTCCCTAGGTCCCTAGGGGGGTGATGGGCGTGGCCTCAGTCCTGCCACACTGTAAACCCCGAGGCAGGGCGAGAGTCAGAAGCCACTCTTCTCAAGAGCCTTCTATGCGTGGTCCAAAAGCCATGGATGTCAGGGACAAGTAAATCCAAATTGCAGTGATATACACCACACGTCCACTAAATGAATGCCGCCAGAGCACAGGGGTCAAGTCTGTGGGGGAGGATGAGGAGAAAAGGTAGCTTCCCACACCACTACTGAAGGTGTAAATGAGGCAAGTGCTCCTCCAAAGCTCGTGTACGGAAACCTCCCACACCCAGCCTTGCTCTACGCTTGGCTGCTAAACTCGTTGGTAGATGAAGCTTCCAAAATCCCCACCTCCGAGGGCATGGGAGTTTAGGAGAATATTCTAGATCAAAACTTAACACCAGTGCAAGGTCATGAGTTTGAACCCTGGTCCCACCAAAAACTATAAATACATAAATAATTTAGGGGGCCGGCGAGATGGTTCAGTGGTCTAAAGCGCCTGCTGAGGAAGGCTCAGGCAACTGCAGGGACTGCGGTTCGATCCCCGGCACCACATGCTGCGCCAGCCCCACAACCAGGGCAGGCTGAGCCAGCCACAAAATAAACAAATAAAGAAACAAACAAACATAACAAGCAAACAAGTAAATAAATAAACAAAATTTAAAAAAAAAAAACTTAACACCAAGGGGCTGGCAAGATGGCTCAGTGGTCTAAAGTGCCTGTTTAGGCAGGCTTAGGCAACCCCAGTGACCATGGTTCGATCCCTGGCCCCACATCCTGTGCTAGCCCCACCCCCAGGGCAGGCTGAGCTGGCCATAAAAATAAATAAATATTTTTTTAAAAAAATCATAAAACATTTCTAAAAAAAAACAAAAAAACAACACCAAGCGCTAAGACACAAATGTTCAGATTCTCAAGGATGAGGATTCAGCTGCTCTCACAGCTCCATGGCAAGCTCTGGAAATATCCTACAACCTAAACTCTTGCTCTAGAGTCCGTACCCCACTCTAGCCCCCACCTAGACAACCCCGGATCTTCCTGCAAGACCATTCGGACACTCCTCCAGGCAGCCTTCCCTGCTTTCTCTCCAGCTGGCATATTTATGCTCACTACATGCTAGGATAGTAACAGAGGGCTCAAGGGCCGCTGCCTGTTTCCCTCTGTGGGGTGGATTTGTCGGGGCAGAGCTCACGGCTGACCACCTCCATCATTAAACCCTCAGCATAAGACCTGGGATGGCAGAGGTGGATCAGGACCTCAGAAAAAGCCTCAAGGCTGTCTTTGTGAAACTTATATATTAGGAAAAACACAATGACAGTAATGGTGAATTCCGAGGGCCATGGACACAGGCCAGTGTCTTCCCACGGACTTCACACATAAGCTGAGTCTCACTGGCGAGTATGTATGAAATGGGCAAAAAGGATGAGCCTTTCTCCAGGCGTGGCGGCACACAGCTCTAACCCCAGAACTCAGGAGGCTGAGGCAGAAGGATCACCATGAGCTCAAGGCCAGCCACATAGTAAGTTCAAGGCCAACCTGAACTACATAGTGAGACCCTTTGTCAAACAAAGAGACAAACAAAAAGTGGACACTGCAATGAGCGAAGCACACAGATAGCCAGCAAATGTTCCCAAGAAAGAAGACAATGTAGATGGAGGGTTGAAGGTCTGAGGTCTCGGCAAGGAACACAGCAATGCACAATAGCTCCCAGACCCCATGTCTTAGGCAGACAAGGTTTCTGCTGAGAAACAAATGACAGCCCAGGGCAATGGACAACTGACAGGTTGTCTGTCTCTAATGCTACCAGACACCGTGGCTCTGTCCCACATCTCTGTTCTGGACCCAGGCTGACCAAGCAGGCTGCGGGTGGGTCAGGACCTTGATCGTGGCAGAAGGGATGGGAAATGACAGAGTGGTTCTCATACTGGCCCATATCTCTGTCACTGCTGTCAGTCACTGCCTCACTGGGAATGAGTGGTAAGAGGCAGGGCAACGCGGTCCTCTGACAGAGGAGGACCCAGGACTGAGGACACCACGGGGCCAGTAAACTAGCTCCATGCCTTGTGTAGACCTGAGTGTACCTGCGCTGGGAGTAGATCCAAGTGTCTTCACTGCATGTGTCCATGTGGGTGTCTATCACCTGGGGACGTGGAAAAGCAGCTGAACACTTTTTCCAGTATTTATCAATGTCTCTGGTTGTAGGAAAAAGAACAGCCTGGGTGATGCGTAGTGCAAAAAGTTTTCAGGAGAGAAGAAGAAGATAAACAAGCCAGGCTGCACCCATCCACTGGACAGGCTCAGGCAAGATTACTTGAGCCCAAACTCAAGATGGGCCTGAACAACGCAGGAAGGCTGAACTTCCTCTCTTGAAGGAAGGCATGAGTGAGGAGACGGAGATAACCCTTGTCCCGATGCCTTTAAGGACTGTGGCATCAGTGGGCACAGTGTATTCTTACAAAGGCACTTGGTTGGATGTTCACAGAAGAGAAGGTCAAAGATACCAATTTTAATAAATTTGTGTGAACTATAAAAAAAAAAAAAAAAAAACCCTGGGAAAATGGCCAGAAGAGGGTTTGGGGAGCAAACCTAGGAACGTGTTTTAAGTTTTCCTGGGAAAAGAAGGGTAACAATTCAGACTAAGGGGACAGGGAGATAGCTCAGCAGAATAAGCCCCTGCCTGGCAAACATAGGGTCCTGAGTTCAATCCTTGGTACCACAAAAAAAAAAAAAAAAAGGAAGTCAATTTTGGGGCCAGCAAGATGGCTTAGCAGTCTAAAGCGCCTGCTTAGACAAGCTTAGGCAACTGCAGGGACCACGGTTCAATCCCCGGCACCACATGCTGCACCAGCCCCACCCATACATGCTGAGCCAGCCATAACATTAAATAAATAAATAAATATTTTTTTAAAAAAATAAATAAAAATTCAGACTAAGGCCAGGCAGAGGCCACAGAGAAGAGCCAAGGGATGTAAGAGGTCTTGATGTGCAGCAGATGTGGGGTTCCATGAGGGATTTGACTATATCCCCAAAAGACCAAATATGAGCAGAAACAGGGCTCATATAGAGGAGCCTACTGAGCCACACCTCCCTGTCCTGGGTGTGGCTCAGAGGGGTCCTCAGGTTTCTCTAACACATCAGTCTCTTTGTGCTTGAGGCTACTGCTAACTGCAGCTGGGGAAGAGAAGGTGGGCCAGGAGAGGATGAGGAAAAAAGGGGAGGGGTCGGGTGGTAGACCCCTCTCACATCTCCCTCCCTCTGCTACCGCTGCCCTCCTGTGGCTTTCCAACACTTCTCTCCTCCTCCTCCTCCCTCCCTCCATCCCCACCAATTCTCTCTCTGAGACCCAACTTTCCCTGGCAGAGGTGGGAAGGCATGAGATTCATACACGGCCAGATGGAGATTTTTTGTGTGGCAGCACTGAGCAGCACCACAGACACATTGAGTTCAAGGTCTCTCAGACTCGGAAAGCCAAGCTCCTCTGCCCTGATGTCCTAGGCAGGCACAAAGGGAGAGGGATCAAGACTCCCTTTGACCAGCAAGGTAGCTCAGTGGACCAAGTGCTTAGTTTGATCTCCAGGTGACATGCTTCGTCAGTCCTGCCCCCAGATTCACTGAGCCAGCCACCGAGACCAGAGGTGCTGGCACATCCTGTAATCCCAGCACTGGGGAGGCTTAAAACAGGAGAATCACTACAAGTCCGACCTGCGTAGTGAGACCCTGTACCAAATACATTTTTATTTATTTTTTTAAATTTATTTTATTTATTTACTTATTTACTTACTTATTTATTATGGCCGGCTCAGCTCACCCTGGGGGTGTGGCTGGCACAGCATGTGGTGCCTGGGATCAAATCGCGGTCCCTGCAGTTGCCTAAGTTTCCCTAAGCAGGTGTTTTAGACCACTGAACCATCTTGCTGGCCCCCCCAAATACACTTTTAAAGAAGACTCCCAATTATTTGATCTCCAAGGTCAACATAGGTCAATTCCATCCAGAGCGCTGTGGCTGCTGTCCGTGGTGCTGAACTCAAGGCTTCCCCTCTGTGGCGTTGCAGGCAAAAAGCACACCAGAGGTGAGAGGGACATGGGTGTTCGTTTTCAGAGTGCCTTGCTTTGCTGGTGGAAAAGCAGACGCATGCAGAGGGGAAGTGTTTCTCGCCGAAGCCACACAGCAGTCACAGTGGAGAGAAAGCAGTCTCCAGGTCCCGGCACAAACACAGCTCCCGAGGTTCACTTGCTGGGGGGATCCAGGGGTAATGTCCACTACTCAGAATTACCATCAGCTCCTGACCTGCATGGAATTCTGGGGCCTATGAAGCTGGAGGATGCCTCCCGGGCCAAGTGGCAGGCCCATGTTTCTCTCTGCCCTATCCTTTCTGCCCTTTCCCTGGCTGTTTTCCTGCCACCTCCTGGCCCCATTATGGGCTCCTTCCCAGTTCTCTGCAGGTAGATACATACACAGAGCCACTTGTGACCACACCATGCCTGCCACCTGTTTCTTCAGGGCCAGTGAGCTAAGTATTTGGCATTCTTAGATGACAGAGGAAAAAACACTGCTTAATGCTAAGTGAAAACAACATGGATTTCTTATCTCAGCGTGCATAAACTAAGTGCTAGAGCAGCATATCCATGTTCCATCGGCCGTGCTGTCAGTGTCTGTTGCTGTTATACTGTGGTACTGGGGACTGAACCCTGGGCCTCAGCGCTACACAAGAGCTCCGCCACTGAGTTCAGTGACTATTTCTGAAAGACAGTGACAGAGTAGAGTAAATGTGGCAAAGGGCAACATGGCCTTCAAAGCCCAGAGCAACTTCTCAAGTTGACACAGTGTATCAACCAGTACAACTGGAAAACCCTGCTTTGTAGGCACTGCCTCCCACCTGGGGATGCCCTGACTCTGAGGCCACAGGACCTGTCCCTCATCTGACCCCATTATGGGCTCCTGGCAAGGAGCCTGGCTCCTGACAAGCACTATGTGCCAGCCTCTTTTCTGGTATCTTGGTTACTTTTTACTCATTGCTGGGATAAAATATCTGACACCTAAAATTAAGGAAGGAAAGGTTTATTTATATCACAGTTTGTGGAGGTTTTCGTCTGTACTCAGCTGGCTCCAAGGCAGAGTAGCACAATGCAGAGGGCAGTCATTCTTGGTGGCAGAAAACAGCAAAGAGCAAAGGGAGGAGACGCAGCTGCAGCTTCTAGCAAACCTCTCTCTCTTCCTTATATTATAGGCCGGCTAGCCTGGGCTCGGGGTGAAGAACTCACACAAAGTCCACGCCCTCCTCTTGTACAAGCTAAGGATGTTTACAAAGTAAGAACCTGACTCTCTGCTGAGTCAATTAAACTTTTAAACTTTTCAAGTTGACACAATGTATCAAGCAGTACAACTGGAAAACCCTGCTTTGCAGGATCTACCTCCCACTGGGGTCGCCCTGCCTCTGAGGCCACAGGACCTGTCCCTACACCTCCATGGCAGGGGAAAGCTTCTGTCCTCATGGCATCCAGGAGCAGGGACAGAGAGAAAGAGCCAGGGAAGAAGGTGCCAGAAACAAGAGATGCTCGCCCAAGGTTGCCCCCACAAGCTCCCTTTTCAGTCAGGCCTCACCTACCAGCCCATCAGCTATGAAGAAGTCAGTGCCCTCATGTTGTGCCACTTCCAGAGATCCCGTCTGAACACATGAGCCATGGGGAGCCTGGAGGTTAGCTCAGTTGTTTAAGTGCCTGCTCGGGCAAACCCAGTCAGGCACCAGGGACCACAGTTCAATCCCCAGATCCACATGCCTTACCACACCTGCCCTTAAGGCAACCTGAGCCAGCTTCTCCCTCCCCACAAAAAAAACTGAACACATGAGACTTTTGGGGACATAATGAGGCCAGACACCCAAGCGGGCCTAAGGGTCACTGATATCTCCTCCAGGTGAGAGCTCAGACCCAGGCACCCAGATGTGGACCCTGACCAAGTCTACATTTCTGACCTCATGCCACTGAAAATGGGATGCAATTGGTTCCTCCAATGAAGCAGTTAAACTTCTCCGCTTCGAGGGAAGCTTGGCAATTCCAACAATGTTTTTCTAGCAATAATCAAGTTGCACCACATGGGTGACAGCCTGTTCAAGTTCTTTAATTAGAACAAATGAGTATCAGCAGGAGAAAGGCAGCACAACACGTTCCAAAAGAAGTTCTGTCTTTGGGAGAGACTGAGGCACCCAGTGTGGAAGAAGGAACAAGCTGATGACCTGGAAGACAGGAGCTCCGGACACACTGAGCCAGGGACACTGACCATCACACAGCACTTACCAGGAGTGGGCAGGAGGAGTTGGGCCCCACTGTCACTCCAAACACATGAGAGCCAGGAAGCGTGATGCTTGGAGTCTTTCACGCAAATGAATCTGGCCTTGATTTGCACATCAGCCACAACCCTCATGCAGACAATGCTCACCTTAGGGTGCCCCGGAGGCTGGCACAACAGGGCTGGCACATGACTGAGCTCTATTCTCCAAGCCATGGACTGTGGCTCTATCTTGGTCCCATAGGAGAAAGAAATACCTCTTCCACAGCACCCAAGGGTGCCATGTGTGCCACCGGGAGCCTGTCCAGCCCTCTCCCAGGAGCACAGCTTTCCAAAGCTTTTCCCACACAACCTCTCAGTGAGCTCTTGGGACTCCAGGAAGAAGTCTTTTTTCACCATTTCTCAGATGAAGAAACTCAAGCTGAGATGTGGAAAAAGACAAAACCCTGAAAGAGACCCTCTGGTCCCAGTGATTTCCCTTCAGCAAAAGAAGATTCCAGAAAACCTGGTAACGCCCAGCCGTTTGAACTGCGACAAGTGTTTCTTCATGTGGAAAAAGAGGCTTGATATATGTGATTTGTTGCATACAGTACATGGCCATACTATAAATTTTAAACTGTTAGGTAAAATAAACTTCTCTCCCTTCCTCCCTCCCTCTCTCCATCTCTCCCTCTCTCCCTACCACAGGGTCTCATTGTGTAATTCAGGCTGATCTTGAACTCATTACGTAGCTCAGGCTGGCCTCAAACTTGTGCCAGTACTCCTGCCTCAGCCTCCCCACTGCTGGAATTACAGGCATGCACCACTGCACTTGGCTTGTCTTTCTACTATTTTCCTCACTATAAGATATTGTCTTTGCAAAGAACACATGTACACAGGATAATGTGTCCCTTCAGAAACCAAGTCACACCCGCTGTTCTGACTGTAGATCCAACTTCATTTTGTGACTAACTCCTAAGACAAGGAGCAGCAGGCAATCTTGCTCAGAAGCCAAAAAACAATATCTGATTTTTTTTTTAACCTTACATTTGCTTGAGTAAAAAATAAATGGGGCGGGTGGGGTACTTCAGATTGAATTCTGTTTCTCAGCTTATGAAAATAAGTGTCTCTCAAAGAAAAGGAAACTGGCCCCCACCTAGCTAATTTCATAAAGCATTGCAGTAATGACAGTTGTTGGAAAGGGCCCTGGGTGACTCCAGACCCTTCCTTGGCTTCTCAATGAAACTGTGTAGCTGCCCTCTGAGTAGACGATGATAGTGACACACACAGAGAGTGGGGGTCCTAATATTCCTCCTCATTTCTGAAAAACTGCATATACAAGAATCCATTGAGCATTGTACTACAATATAAGCTGGTTATTAAACAAGTGGTAAGTGTCTCTCTAAAAGTTCTAGAAACCTAGAGGAACAGGAAGATAATACTCTGGTGGTCATTATACAAGGCCTTAAAGTACAGTTTTGGCACCGTCTGGTGTCTAAAGTGAAGAAAACCAAGTAGAGCAGAGACACCTGCTGGGAGAGGTTCCTAACAATTCCCTCCCCTCCCCCATGGTACTGGGTATCAAACTAGGGAGGTTGCCAGGCAGGTGCTTGTGCCACTGAGCTATCTCCCTGGCCCACTTCCTAACAGTTTTCCAGGGAGAGGTGGACAGGTGAAACTGGAGAAAAAATGGAGGGCCAGCTCCTAATTTATTTCACAGGTAGGAACGAGGTTCTAGCAGCTAAAACAACATGATCAGAGACACTTTAGAATAATTCCATGACGGAAATGTGGCTGTGTATGGTGACAACAGACAGAGTTAGTGGTCATGCTGTCCCCTGAACTCTGCAACTCAGTGAAACAGCTGCCCGGAACAGAAACAGGGATTCTCGATTGATTTGTTCAAGTCTATTTATTACCCCTGCTGCCTAGAAGAGTACCTGGTGCTTAATAGATTTTTTTTTAATTATACATACTAGGAAGATATTTTTCCATGTATAAGAATATGTAACCATATGGCCAAAATACAGATCCCCTATCTAACCTCTTGCCATGCCATCTATTAGGGAATTGAAGTTGGCGCGGGCTTCACACTGGCCTGAGCTGCCAACCGCCAGGCTATGTGGTTGCACCTAGTGAGGGCAAAACTCCACCTCTCCAGCTGAATTCTTCCATTGCTCAATGCCTGGGAGCCCCTGCTTGCAGGTTAAGCAAGGTGAGTGTGGGGTCTAGGTCAGGTTCAAGGGTACCAACCACATCACATAGCCCACCTCACCCCACAAGTGGGAAGACTGAGGCAGGTGACACACACCAACATCTCCTGACTCCCTCATTGCCCTATGCTTACAAATAGAGAAACTGAGGCAGCCAATGGAAAGGGCGCTCATCTGTGGTTACATATCTGGGCAGGAATCAACGGCCTCCACTTTGCCATTGGGTCTGAAACGGGAGGCTGCAAAGGCAGAGCAAGGCAGGATTTCCAGAGCAGCTGCCCTCTCCCACACCCCAAATTTCAGGTGGACCCATTCACTACACCTTCCCCACACCTGCTGCCTTGAGCTTCCTATTTGGCTAGGGGACAACTCTAAGCCCCACCCACTTCCTCGAAGGCTCCACCTGACCTATTTTCCTTATTCACTGGGCTCCGCTCAGCTCTCTGAAATCGGCTCTGCCCACCACTTGGGCTTCCCTGGATCCCACAAACTCCTCCTACCCCGAACCACACAATTAATCATTCAGCTCCAGTTGATACCACCTGGCTGTGTCCTTCTGGCCCCGCCTACTAGCACACCGGCCTCAATTCCCATTTGGAGAAATAAGACCCAAAGAACAGTGACGACCCGCCTTATCTCCTCCCATGTCCCTGCCCCTCCATCTACCAATGGACTATCTGAGTGATGCGCCAGTGTCCCCAGCCACAGTCGTGGCCACAGGCAAGGGTTCCCTGATTTCCCAGAGAGGCGTAGTCAACTCCCTTACTGGCTCCACAGTGCCCACCACAGTACCCACGCAGATGTTTGTAGAATGCGGATGACTGTAGAACAGTGGCTTTTGGGGGAGTAGTGTGGGTAAGAGGAGGGACTGGTTTAGAAAGGCAATTCTAAAGTCAGGCAGGCAGGGCTGGAGACACAATGGATGGGGAAGGGGCCACGGAGATAAATCAGCGCTCTAAGCGCCTGCTTGGCAAGCACAAGCATCAGGTTCGATCCCCGGCACTGCATCTGTGTAAACTGCATCGTGAGACACTGTACCAAACATACACATTTAATTTTTTTTTAAAGAGGGGGATGGGGAAGAGGAGGGAGAGGCTTACTGAAGGCGGGAACCCGTCTCAGTCTGGCTCTGCTACGCATTGGCTGGTATCAATGGGAGAACATCTCCATGAGCCTCAGCTACTACACACGAAACTTGGTCCCATATCCCGTTTGCAGGATGCAAAGCAAGGACCAACTTTAGTCAGCAAAGGGGTTAGGAGCGAGGCGTCTGCAAGACCCAATGTTTTCGGCAGATGTCGCTACAAGCGCGCTCAGGGGCCACGTAGGCGGGGCTACCAGCCTTTCGGCCCAATTCCCAGCACCCACTGGCAGCGGGATCCCGGATGAAGCGTCCTAGCAGAGCTACCCGATGTCCTTGCCTCAAAGAGATGAGGCTGAGGGAACATGGGCAGTTCGCTCTTCCCGTCTGGCCAATAGCTCCACAGCACAGGAGCTAAGCCCCAACTCTGCAGGCCGAGGCACAGCTGCCCCTGGGACCAGGTGACCGCCGGCTGGGTCGTACAAACAGGATGCAGGTACCAGGGACAGAGAGGTTCACTGAGAAACACAAACTAGCAGAGCCCTAGCACCATGCTATTTCTAGGAATACTCAGACCCCTAGAACTCTGCCCCATGCCAAGGGGACATGCCTCTCCCCCTCCACCACCCCCCCCACACACACACACACACGGAGATAGGGAGCCATCTGAAACCCCCAGGGAGATGCACTGAGCAATTCTGAGGAGAGGTGGACCCTGTACCCCAGGGACCTGGAGAAATCTTTGGTTTGACTGCTGCTTGTCTGGAAGGTGGGTTGGGGTGGGCGTCAGGCTGGAACGTGGAGGGCGGGTGCAGCAGGTGCACGGCAGCCTCGATTTGTGCTAGAAGACATCATGCCTGGGGCCCAAGTGGTTGGTGGGCTGGGGCTTTAGCCACGCAGAGCGGTGCTGGCACTGAGGAGCCAACTTGGCAGGTTCTCACCTCTGCACCTCCCAGCAATGAACACTCTTCCACTACTTTTGGGGAAGCCCAGAGCTTCAGGGGCCACAACGGCCAGTGTGAGCAGCAGATTTTGTGTTTTGTCACTGCCAATCCTCACTTCCCATCTGGAACTGAGAGACGGAGGCTTTGAACTGACTGTGGGGCATCATGGCGGCCCTTTTGAGCACATAAGTTATGTGACTCCAGCATTGACTCTTTGCAACCATCATCATTGATATAGTGATAATGACACCACATATATTGATTTCTCACTGTGCACCTGGCATCTTCTAAGCACTTTCCACCTAATATTCAGATCCCAGATAGGGTACCAGATGGCCCTTGAGTACCCAGGGTAGAGGTGACACAGTTGAGTCAGAATGTGACAAGAAGTCGGGCCTCCCAGCCCAGGCCAGGTGACCCGATCCTCTCTGCTACCCTGCCACACTTGAGCTCAGATCCCATGACCCATAGTACAGGGACAGCCTGCCCAGGAACCAATGGGCATTCTTGCCACAGCCAACAAGATCCACAGCAAAACCAGACCCCTTTTATGCCTTGGCCCTTTGTGGATCTGGCAAAGCCTATGGACCCCTCTCAGAATAATACTTATTTAAATATATAAAATAAGTCACATGGGAAAAGTTTAATCAAATACACAGGCTTATAACTGTGTAGGAGCTTCCTCCTGCTGCTATAACAAGCTACCGTGAACACAAGGGCTTCACACAGGACAGGCGTGGTCTCTTGCAGTTCTGGAGGTCAGAAGTCTCCCCATGTGGGCAGTGGCACAGCTGCCCTGGAGGCTCGGGGACAATTCCCTTCACAGCCTTCTCTAGCTGCCCAATTCCTTGGCTTTTCTCAGCTCCGTCCTCCCTCTTCTCCCAGCAGGCCTCCAGAGTTACAACAGATCCACCCAGCGAATGCAAGAGAAGCTGCTCACAAGTTCACCTACCAAACTCCTTTTGCTGAGTTAGGTTCTAGGGTTCACAAGTTCTTGGTATTGGGATATGGAGACCTTTGAGGTGTCCTACCATTTCACCTACCATTAAAGGAAAGCAATTTCACTGAAATGCAGGCATTAAAATATTTTTTTTCCATAACTGGGAATTGAACTCAAGCCCTTACACTTGCCAGGCAAGCGCTTATTCTACTGAGCTATTTCCTCAGCCCCAGCCATTAAAATATTAAGTCATGTATTCCATCTAAGGTTTGCACTTTTTTTTTTTTTTTTTTTTTAAGACAGGATCTCACCACGTAGCTTAGGCTGGCCTTGAACTCACTGCAATCCTCCTGCCTCAGGCTTCTAAGTGCTGGGATTACAAGTGGGCACCAGCATGCCGGGCATTTGTTGTTTTTTTTTAATAGTGGTATTTGAACTCAGAGGCTTTCATTTAGTTATACCCAGTCTGTCTGTCTGTCTGTCTGTCCGTCCGTCCGTCCGTCCGTCCTTCCTTCCTTCCTTCTTTCCTTCTTTCTTTCCTTCCTTCCTTCCTTCCATCCTTTTTGAAATAAGATCTCACTAAGTTGCTAAGCTGCTTAGGGACTCTTCTGCCTACCCAGCAAGAGGTCACGGGTACTATGCTACTATGCCGGACTACGTAATTGCTCCATTAAATACCACCTAGGAAGGGGCCTAATTATCACTATATTTTCAGTGTAATGATGAGTGTAAAGGATGTTTTAAGAAAACTGTAAAAACACTAATGTGATATGAAAACAGCTACAGTGACAAAGTTGTAAGTCCAAATACACTTACCGCTGAAAGAAATACTAGATCTGCAGGTAGATGTTAGTAAGAGTAGAGCTGGGATGCATCTCAGTGTTACAGCATTTGCCTATTATGTATGAGGCCCTGGGTTTGATCCCAATGCCAGAATAATTAATTAATTAATTAATTAGCAAGCATGAACAAATGATTTGTTTGTTTTTTGTTTTTTTTGAGACAAGTCTCACTATATAGCTCAGTTCAACCTACCCTTGAACTCACTGCGTAGCCCAGGCTGGCCTCAAGCTCCCAAGATCCTCCTGCCCTCGGCCTCCCTACTGCTCTGGTAACAGGTGTGTGCCCCCATGCCTAGCTAAATAAGCACTCTTTTAAGACATGTATTCTCTCTGTGGTCCCAGATTTAGGAATTCCTGGCATCTAGGGCCAGGGATGCAGCTCAGTGGCAGAGCGCTTGCTTAGAATATGCAAGGCCCTGGGCTTGATCGCCAGCACTGGGGAAAAAAATTTTAAATTCAGAAGAGCTACTGGTGAATTTCAACAGGAAATGTTTACTTTTTTCACAGGCCACTGATACCCTAAAAGGGGAGACATAAGTGGAGATAGCTCAAGGGCACAAATGCCTGCCTGGCAAGTGCAACGTCCTGAGTTCGATCCCTGGTTCCACAAAAAATAAATAAGTAAATAAATAAAAAAATAAAATAATCTAAAAGTGGGGAGAAAGAAATAGAGATCTGAGTGTGGTGGGGCGTGGCTATAATCCCACTTTCTGGGAGGCTGAGGCAGGAAGGTGATGGGGCAGAGCCCAACCTGGGCAACTTGGAAACTTAGCAAGACCCATCCTCAATAAAATATTGAAAAGGGTTGGAGATGTAGGTCAGTATAAAAGCCTTGAGTTCAACTTCTAATACCACACACACAGAAAGAAAAATATTATGGACAAATAGAAATAGAAATGCACAGATATAAATTATAAATATGCATAGATATATTCAGCTATAAAAATATACATATACATATATAATAGCTATAAATAAGAATGAAATGCTGTCATTTGTGTAAAAATATTACAAACGGGAAGACATCGTGGGTTAGCAAAGCAAGCGAGACACACACAGATGAGCGCCTTGTGTTTTCTCTCATATATGGGAACTGAAAAGTAAGTAAGCTAGATGACCTGAGCGTAGATGGGGGTGAGGGGGGCCAAGCTGGGCTCGGGAAGGCAGGGAGCAGCAGCTGCACATGGCTGAGGAGGGACGGGCGCTTCCTGAGCCGTCCCGCTGGACCCCCATCCCTGTACCATGCGTGCTGCTTATCATAATGTGAAAAGAGGTGTACGTGAAACAGGACCCCACTTCCTTTCACCAGTGAGCCAGGGTGGCACTGCTCCCTCAGTCCTGGCTACTCGGGAGGCTGAAGATCACTTGAGCTCATGAGTTTTGAGACCAGCCTGGGCAACACAGCAAGAGCCTGTATCAAAAAAAGAGTCAATACCTTACCAATAATTCTGTCATCTTATCTAATATCTAGTTCATATTTTCATTTGCTGTTCTTTCTTTTTAACAATCTGAAGATCAAGCCCAGGACTGTTCTACCATTGAGGTATGCCTCACTCTTTCATTTTTTTATTGTTTTAATACCAGAAATCAAACTCAGGACCTTGTACTTGCCAGGCCAGCACTTGTGCCCCTGAGCTAAATCCCTAACCCTCAGTCGTTTTGAGACAGATCTCGATAAATTGCCCAGGCTGGCCTCAAACTTTCAATTTGCCTACCTCACAAGTAGCTGGGAGTTTATTTGCCACTTTTCACAACACTGAGCAGCCACACACCCCTGCCCTCAGATTTGGCCTCCTCCCCAGCCCAGAGGCCCACTGTCTGCTCAGGACTGCACTCAGCTTGGGTCCCATTTTCCCTCAAGCCTGCAACCTTCCCAGAGCCCACAGAATTCCCTGATGACGCCTGGCTCCACTAGGGCCCTCCGCAGGGGAAGCACTTCACCTGGACAGCATGAAGGCATCACATGCTGGGCACCTGGCCACATCCAGGACTTCCAGAGCGGGGCCCATGGCTTCACCACAGGCCTCCTGACCTCTTGACCTGGTGAACAGCCATGAAAAAAGAAATGAGAGTTGGCCCTGAAAGATTATATACCTGAAGGATATAAACACTCCAACTGTTTTTAAGAACTTCCTTTTTGTCTCAGAGAAGAAAAGTCCAGAATTCACCACATAACATCTCTCCAGATAAACAACCCAAGTCCTGTGTAGTGTGGAATACCTTTCCTGGATGGAATACATTGGCTAACCTGAAACTGAGGCCTGGTCACATGCCCTCCAATTCTTGCTGTGTTGGTCAGCTTTCTGTCACTGTGACAAAATACCTGAGATGGGGTGCCAGGGTGGTAGCTCAGTGAAATAAGTGCTTGCCTGGCAAGTGCAAAGTCCTGAGTTTGATCCCTGGTACCATCACAAAAAAAAAAAAAAAAAAAAAAACCCTGAGATGATAAATTGATAAGCAGGGCGGACTTTGGTTCCTCTGCTATGGGGCACAAAACATCATGCTGGAGGCATGTGACAGAGGTCTGTTAAGAATGGCCAGGAGGGGGCCGGCGAGATGCTTCAGTGGTCTAAAGCACCTGCTTAGGAGGGCTCAGGCAACTGCAGGTTCGATCCCCGGCACCACATGCTGCGCCAGCGCCACCACCAGGGCAGGCTGAGCCAGCCACTAAATAAATAAAGAAACAAACACAACAAGCAAACAAATAAATAAATAAATAAAATTACAAAAAAAAAGAATGGCCAGGAGGCTAAGAAAAAAACACCACATCCCACCATCTCCTTTAGGGGTGCAGTCCCAAGTGACCAAGTAGAGCCCTCCCAAAGGACTCACCACTCCCAACCATGCCATCAGCTAGGGACCATGGCTTCTGCTTTTGGGGCTCATTCCTGACCCAAATGGTAGCACCTGGATTCATGATCCTCCTGCCTCAGCCTCCCTAGTAGCCGGGACTCCAGGTCCACACCACCAATGTAATAATACAGAGAGGAGACAAAAGCCTAATTGGTGTCCCAAGAAGCAGGGAGCAATAAACAGAGCCCAGGGACAGCTGCAGTCTGTTACTTGTGAATCCCGGAAAGCTGGGGTTCAAGGAGGCTGATAACAGCTTCTCCTGCTGGCTCCCTGCGGGGTTGTCTCCTCCCCAGCTTCCCTGCTTGGAATGTTATCCGTCAGCATTTGTGTGAACCTAGTGTTAGGGAAATGCTGGAAGTCAATAGAGACTGTGGTCCTCCTTCACTAAAGTGATTATGCACGTTCCTTAGCCTGCTGTTTAGCCCTCAATAAAAGTGAGATGCTTTTGAG
>PVKN010011653.1:0-21439 GCA_004027915.1 Capromys pilorides
CCCAGGTGTTGCAGTGGGCCCGTGCTCTCTTCCCAGTGAGCTCGTGTTGAGGGCAGGCGGCTGGCCATCCACTTGCGAGCTGCTCACTCTGAGAGACCTTGTGAGAGCCCAGAGACGCGAGGATGAGGGCACCAGCCTGATCCCAGCCCGATGGTGTCCCTGGCACGGTGACGTTCAGCTGAGTCACTCTTCTCCTCCCTGCCTCACGCGAGCTTTTCTTATTGAGAGCTGTTACTCTTTGGGCAAATACGTGCGCCAGGTGAGCTGTGAATGTGCAGCTGGCGAGAGATGCAGCTGGTGGAAAGACGTGTCCGCAGCGCGCCACCCGGCAGGAGGCCCCGGGCCCTCAGGCCTGGGCTTGCACGCGTGCAGCAGGCTAGGCTCTGCGGCCCTCGGGATCTGACAGCCCCGCTGCGGGCCGGCTCATCTGCTCAGCCTCAGCGACGGTGCTGAAGTTGTGAGCGCATTAAAGCCTTCCGCCTGCCTTTCCCCTTTTCCCCTTAGCAACTGCTTTTTTTCTTAGAGCAGTGCACCCCTGTGTAGTTCACCCTCGGCTGTGTGGCCCAGTCCTCCTCCTCAGCACTTGGGGGGCCTCTGTAGACCCAGCAGGCATCAGGAGGGGGGATCATCCCAGGTGTCCAGGCCAGGCTGTGCTGCATGCGCAGCCCGGGCCACCACATGCAGCTGCCTCCCTCATCGGCACGACGGTGCTGTGCCCCATGCGTCACGCGTGTCCCTCCAGTCTCGAGCACAGCTGTACTGTGGCTGCAGTGGAGGGTTGCGCTCAGGTCTGTGTGATGGGCAAGCCACAGGCGCTGGCCGGCTCCTAGCACCTATCTGCACAGAGCAGGTTACATCCTGTCTGCTGGCGATCTGCCAGTCTCTGGACTACACTGAGCCACATCCCCGGCCCTTTTGTGATGAGATAGTTGTCACCGCGTCACTAACTCTCACTGGGCTCCAAGTTTGGCTCTTCTTGCCTCAGCCTCCCAGCTTTCTGGGATTAGAGATGCAGACTACTGTGCCTGTCTGAAATAATACATTTTTGAAAGGAACAGATAATATTTGTAAAAGGAGCTACTGCTGTATTTGTACCACCGGGCTCATAAATATCTGTGAGTTTAGAAAAATCTATTCTAGGGCCGACTGTAGACAAGAGTACCAGTGTACATTTGCGAAGTGAGGCTTGTGGTACAGGACTTGTTTCTCACTATCTTACGTGATCCTGCAAGGCAGGTATGTCAAATGTCAGCACATAATCACGGTGGTCTGAGGGTTTGAGCTCCTGGAGCCAGGCTGCACTTGCCCCGCCCTTCTCCCGGCCTGGCCCCGCCCTTCTCCCGGCCTGGCCCCGCCCTTTGCCCCGCCTGGCCCCGCCCTTCTCCCCACCTGGCTCCGCCCTTCTCCCCGCCTGGCCCCGCCCTCGTAGATGTGCCGGGTGCTTGGGCTCAGCTTCCACTGCTGACTAGCGGAAGCAGCTGCCCAGGGCCAGAGCGCCTTCTCTGGCTTAGCCCTTCTCCATGTTAATAACCCAAAAGCAAATGCATTTTTGAAATGAACTGCTAGCTTAAGCTCCTGAGAGCTGTGGTCTCAGGATTTTTACCAAGAGAAAAAGGAATTCAAAAATAGCAACTTTGGTTGCTGAATTGGGCACCTTGTCCAGGCTGATGAAAGTGTGAATTGTTGCAGTCTGACCCCCGTCAGGCAATTTAGCAACATTTAACACGTTCTGTAGTGGTATTAATGCCTTTCACACCGTAATCCTACTTCTGGGAATTCAGCTAAAGGAAAAAGCCTAAATGGGCATAAATATAGTTATAACGTGGGGAACTTGGAAACAACCTAAATGTGCAACAACAGGGGATTGATTGAACAAAGCCTAAACATGTATGTGGTGTAATTTTCTGCCTTTAAAGAATGACAAGATGTAGAAAAACGGTAGAAAGCATTGATAAAATAGTATAAATTGAAAAAACATAGCAAGCTCATGTTATATTTCATAAACTGTACACATGTTGCGCATGTGTGTTGTGTGGCGTGTCACAACCAGTGATAGCTAAGGAAACAATGGAATACAACATCTCTGGGTGACAAGACTCAGAATTGCTTTTCTCTTACTTTATATGTTTCCTTATCTTCCAAGTTCCTGTGTTTGTAATCAGGAGAAAACCCATCATTGAGGTTTGTACTGCTTTAGAACACCGTGTCCTGCCGTAGCTCATGAAAACAGCAAGAGCAGCCTGGCGGGGCCAGCCCTGAGCTCTACCAGTGGCTTGGAGAAGACGGCAGAGCTGGCCAGCGGTGGCCTTGCGGTGGCCTCGTGGTAGTGGTCTGGTCTGGTATTTTTCTGTTCCGAGTGCGTCTTCCTCTAGGAACGCATGCCCTGGGAGTCTGTGCCACCCTTGGTTACAGTCATGATTTCTCTACAGCCCCCTGAGACTGTGTCTGTCCTGAGCATGATGGCGATTTTAACACAGTGGTGAACTCTCTGCCCCTGCAGATATCCCTGAGATTCCAGAAAGCATCTCCTTCTGCAAAGCGCTACAGATAGCCGACTTCAGCGGGAACCCTCTGACCAGGTAACTCTTGCCTCTCTCTCTCTGCTCCTGAGTACAGCGGGCATCCTTTAGGGGAGAGCTCCATGCCGGTCACTGAAACCAGGTATGGCGGTGCACGCCTGCAATCCCAGCACTTGGGAAGCTGAGGCAGGAGGATCCATGTGAGTTCGAGACCAGCCCGGGCTACAAAAGTAAGCCCAAGGCCAGCCTAAACTGCGCTGTCTCAAGAAGACTAAATAAATAAATAAATAAATAAATAAATAAATATCTGGAATTAATGTATATTGAATATCAAACTGTAGCAGAGGATATTTTTTTCAAAAAGGAACCCAGAAAAACAAATAAATAAAAGATTTCCATCTTGAGACTCTCACTGAAGTCGCCACTGCTGGAAAAAGGGGGCAGTTGTACAGTTCCATCCTCCATGTCAGCAGATGTGTGCGTTTGTATTGGATCTCATTGTAGCTGCCAAAAGACGCTTTTGCTGACTTTTGTTCTCTCTAAATGCTGCAACCATAAAAATATTGAAACTAAGATTCCTTTATAAGTTTGAAATAACGTGCCATGAAAGACACATTGTGCTTTGCAGTTTGAAGCCTTACTCTTCGGTAGTGCTTCAGGGACGTATAAAAAACTGCTTTTGTGTAGTGTGGAGCGAGACATATAATTGTGTCAAGTGAGTGACATCTTGAATGGAAAGAAAAATTAACAAAGTAGCAACTGGCAGGGCTGTCAGCTGATCAGCTCTAAGTGACTTTGCTCAGGGTATTAGAAGCTATGGGAAGGAAACATAGCAAGCAGCTGCCCTTGTTTTATTATAACTCCAAGGGATGGTGGAGTTGTAACAATTTTTTCTTTATGTTTTCATCCTTTGGACTTTTAAGCTGTAGCAGTTTACTATTTTTTTGAAAGGAGCACTGAGTAGATCTCATATCATGTTTTGCTTCTTTAGTTTTAGAACTCGCATGTCTATTTTTTTTTTTTTTTTTTTTGCGGTACTGGGCATTGAACTCAGGGTCCTGCGCTTGCCTGACAAGCACTTATTCTACTGAGCTCTCTCCCGGTCCTATATCTGGTTTCTTTTTAGTTAATTTCATATCACTCTCACCAATAAATGGAAGCTCCTGTACCTCCATTAGGTAGACAGTGGATTTTTTCCTTATGAATGTGATACATTATAGGAAGGCAAAGAAACATGCTGTTGATAATGTGATTTTTAGGAGGCTATTTCAGTTAGCATATAGAAACCGTTCTGTTTGTGCTGTTTTAAATTAAAAACATTTTTTTATCCTAGGTTGCCAGAAAGCTTTCCTGAATTACAGAATTTAACATGTCTGTCTGTAAATGACATCTCCCTGCAGTCTCTGCCTGAAAATATTGGCAAGTAAGTTTGCATCTGAATGCAGCTGGGATCTGGGTGAAAGGACACATGCGTGTATCACCGGCTCCCGCCTCGGCCTTTTACAGTTCTTTCTGTCTGTGGAAAAAGCCATTTGCCCCGATCAGTCTTACCTTCAGGTGCCCCTAAATTTTAATAGTTGTAAAGTGCGCTGCTGTTTTATACTTTGCTTGCTATGTCAGGTTTTCATGGTAGCGTCTCTTGTTTGAAAATTCATAAACATAGTAGCCACTGCAGCGCTCACAGGGACACTGCCCTCCTGGGCTCCGCAGCTTGAAGCCATCCCAGTGGCTGGTCTGAGAGCCGCCGGCTCTCCACCTCTTTTCTGGGTTCAGTTCTGCCTAAAACCATTGACTGCTTTAAGATGAGCTATGCTCTAGGAAGTTAGAGCTCCCCTCACCTCGTACTTTCCTGTTTAATGGAAATGTTTCCTAATCACCTTAAAGTCAGCTACAGTATTTCTCTTCTCTTCTTGTAGTATCTGTACCTGTTTTTGTCAGTGTTCAGGATTTTTCGTGTCTGCGCTATAGTGTTTTGTTTTATTTTTAGATTTAATATGTTTGTGTTACTACTGTAGCGTGTTTACTGATTGTTTCCAAAATAACATGTTACTTGAACTTAAAATCGATTCTTTTCTAATTTAAAATTTTTTAAATAAAAGATCCATAATGATACAGAATTTCAAAACAAGATGCTAGGAAATTGACAGTGGTTATTATATTGCGTACTGTTATCTTCAAAGTAGTTGCTCAGATTGTATGTTGCATGCAGAATTGATTAAACAATATAAACACTAATTCTTTTCAATGAACTAATAGAAATTAGTAGTACAGTTGTTCAGCTCTCTTGTGCATGTATTCCTTCCTTCTTTTCTCTTTTCCCCTATGTCAGTTATTCTTTCCTTTTTAAGCGGTTCTGGTAAGGATAGTTGTGAAATTAATTGAAAAGTCGAGAGTTATGCATTCTCAGTTGTTAGTACCTCTGCTAACATAGGAAGGAACTGTTCTTTCTTTCTGTTGGATTTAAGATTTCTGCGTGCTTGAGCCATCGCCTGTTCTCTTAGTGCAAAAAGACTTTGTAGCACGAAATCAAAAAACAAACTCCTGCTTGGCAAGGCTGGCAGCGCCGGGGTCTCGGGCTGTGCCGCAGGGGTGCTCTGAAGCGCTGGCAGAAAGCACTGCTGAGGCGTGCTGCCACGAGCAGATGTCCTGGGCCCCTGGGGACTCCCCAGAGGAGGCGCTCCTCAGGTTCTTGGAGCACTCTCAGTGTCTTCTTTAAAACACTTGATGTGTTTGGTGACCAGGACGCTTTGTTGGGGTAAAAGGGTTTTGTAAGCATGGCACACCTGTTCGGTGTCCCTGACTGAAAAGGGCAGGACATGGCCAGCGGGTGGTGGATGCTTCCTGCCCTCCTCACGGGACCTCGAGGACAGTGCTCACGTAAATCCACCCCACTTGCATGGTGGACCTTTGGGGCCTCAGGGAAGGTGGGACCCGTTGCACCCTGGCTCCTCACAGGTGCCTAACGTTAACTGGGAGCGCTTTGGGGCTCCTCTCAGAAGGCAGGGCTCATACTAGAGGGAGAGGGGCCAAACCCTGTGTGGAGGACAAGCAGACTCGTTCTGCTCCAAGCTCAGGGACCCCCAGGCACCTGTCCCAGCCTGAGGGTCCTGCACCCTTGGTGGGATCATTTGAAGACTAGGGCATTGACGGCAGCACTGGCCTGGAACACAGCTCCCCAGCTCCAGGACCCCCCCCCCCCCATCTCCTCTGTTCTGCACAGCTGCACTGTAAGTCAGTTGCAGTTCCTAGCGTGTTTGGGGCTCTGAAACTGTCTCAGTGCTCCTAGAAATAGAAATAGCACACCATTCTCATTTGTAAGTGGTTGTGCCCAGAGAACTTAGGGTTCATGTGCTGGCAACTTAGTGGCTGCTTGAAAAAATAGTGCATGTAAACTGAAAGGACGAGTGCTTTCATCTCGTTCTTAAGCATCCCCGATTACTGTTCTAGGGTGTGGACACCTTAAGTGTCCCCAGTCGTGGCTCGCTCCCACCAGCGGCTCATTTCCTCTTCCACGTGGATTCCACCCACTGCTTTCTTTCTATCACATCAGTCACTGGAAGCTGAACTTCACAGGCACTTCCTTGTCCCCAGAGAAGATGTAGCACTGTCACTTGTTGAAACGGAACCGCCCGTGCTAGTGACTCATAGGGAGCCAAGCAGAGGCCGAGCACCGCTTCGGCCCCCACGCTGCCGTGCCCGCAGCGCCCTGTGGTTCTGAGGCAGCTTCGTGGTCATCGCAGCAGACGCGCCTTCCGCTGTAGCTGTCCTCAGGGCTTGGAGCGTGCACAGCCACACCTGGTGGGCAGGAGCGGAAGTGGTTGATGTGAAACACCAGACAGGAGCCACGCCTTGTGGGATGTCCTACCTCTCTGGGACTCTGCGTCCACAGCAGACCCCTGGCTGTGTCTGGAGGAGGCCCCTGGAGAGGAAGCTGAGCGTCCCACAGCGCGGGGCTCTGACTGGTGGATGAGCCTGGTGGGCATCGCCCCGCACTGAGAGGGCAGGTTGTGCACGGTGTGGTCACACCATAGGAAGCCGCTGGTCTACTTTGAAAAGCAAGTCTTTTGAGTACAGCTTCCTCCTGACTTATGGTGGAATTATATTCCCATCCAGCAAAAAGGCATCTAGGGATCCTAACTCAGTGAGCCCTACCACGCTCTGTGGCACGCGGCACGCGGCACCGTAGGGGGTGCTGTTGGCACCGTAGGGGGTGCTGTTGTTTCCCTCATGGTCCCATGGCTGGCCGGAGCTGCAGCTTGGTGCTGCTGCCCACTGTTGCAAGAACGTCCTATCAGGTGTTGCCAGCATAGGAGAAGACCAAATTTAAAACCCCAAGTGTGGCTTCTACTGAAGGTATACCACTTTTTTACCATTTTAAATTTGAAAATTAAAGGTTAGGCCTCAGGGACTGACTGTCGTAGAATCTTTATAGTATGTCATCACTGGACGGCAAGCGGTCAGTGGGAGCTTTGGGGCTGGGCGGGTGTCCAGCAACCTCGCTCTGAGCTGCACATTTTTGTATTAATGGAAGTGTCCCAGGTCTGTGGACCCTTTCTCTAATAGCAGATAGCGTCCAGCACACCAGGTGTTACCCAGGCTTCAAACTACAGCTGAGGCCCAATAAGGAGTGAGGGATTAACCCGGTGGATTTACAAAACCCTTCCGTTGAAGTACCCTGCGGTCAGTCTTCATGAGCGTCGCCTGGGCTCAGGCCAGAGGGCAGTTTGTCATTCCGCTGCAAGACTCAGCCATCATGGAGACATTGTAACCATTAGTACATTGATTTAGTACGTGCACCTGAGGATGCAGTTCTTCTCCGGAAGGATTTTTTCATCTTTTAAAGCTGTTGAATCAAAGTAAACTATGATTGGTTGTTTCATTTCCAAATTAAAAGACTTTAAAGCAGTTTTAGTCTTCATGGCTCTAAGACTGCTGTGTCTCTTAAATTTCCAAAACTCTATTTTGTTTTTATCTTGTGTACAGTTTTATTTTTGTGTATAGGTTACGTACACTATAAGGGCACATAAGCATACTTTTAAATCTGTTGAAAGAATCATGTTAAAGAGAGAGCTTGGGACTTAGCTGTACCCCACACTGGTGGCCCTCAGACTCTTCTGGCTTGAGGGGTTCCACTGAGGCCTCCCCAGGGTGTTTCAGAGAGGGAGTCCAGAGGGGGTCCAGGGTGGTCTCTGGTGACCCCTGTGTGTGCTACTGTAGCTTTTTATCATTAGCATTCTGACTTTCTTTCTTTTTTTTGTCTTTTTGAGACAGAGTCTCTCTATGCAGTTCAGGGTGGCCTTGAGCTCACTTTTTGGAGCCCAGGCTGGTGTCGAACTCACAGCGATCCTCCTGCCTCAGCCTCCCAAGTGCTGGGATTATAGGCATGCGCCACCATGGCCCAGCAAGCTTATTTATTTTTTTCTTTTTGGCAGGACTGGGGTTCAAACTCACGACCTCGCAATTGCCAGGAACTTATGCCACCAGCTATCTCCTTGGCTCTAACTTTCTGTATTGTGGCTACATGTAAAAAAGTCTGCCACAACTGGTTTTCTTCTTAAGTTTGGAGACTGCAGTTTCAGACGCTGGGCAATGATCCCTGGTTGCGGCAGGACACACTGTGGAATTCTGATGTTGTTAGATCCTGCCAAGCATTCTAGGTCCTGTGAAAGGCTTACCTTCCTCCTCCTCTCTCTCCGGGCCTGCTGGGGGTTGTCTTCATTTACCGACGGAAGTTCTCCTCCGTTTCCCCCTCTCCAGGGATCCCGGGTGGGCCGGTGGTTCTCCCCGTGCAGCGAGTGCTGAGTCCTTCGCCTGCACACAGAGTCCAGTTGGGCAGTGTCTGGTTGTGTGTGTGTGACTGGCTCATAGACCTGGTCGCCTTGTCCTCAGACATGCGGGGATCTGGATCGGGTCACCTCTCCTGGCGTCTGGCCGTACCTGGCACCGTTCTCTTAAGCTAAACAAGGAACGCGGCGCGTTGCTACCCGCCCACTCCGCTTGCGCGCAGCGTGACGCCCCTGGTTATCTGACTTGGGTCCGGGAAGCCCCATGCCAGAGCGCAGGCGCCAAGTCCCGCGCAGTTCATTTTTTGCCCAAATGTTGTAGACTCAATTGTTATAAAAAATTATCACATAAACAACTATGAAAAATACAGCTTCTGTTATTGTGAAATCTTCTAATGTAGAATAACTATTAATATGGCTTCATTTTTCTGATATAAAGAGCAAATATGAAGACAAAAAGTTATTATTATTATTATTATTATTATTTTTTTTTGCGGGACCGGGGTTCGAACTCACAACCTTGTACTTGCCAGGCAGGCGCTGTGCCATAGAATTATCTCCCAGCCCCAAAAAGTTGTTTTTAGTAAAAAAAAAAAAAAAAAAAAAAAAATACCAAGCCAGAAGAATGGGAAGCTTCTCCTTTTTAATAACAGTTTTGACATTTATCACATTTACATTTCTGCGCTGCTGCAGGACAGTGTCGTGCCAGGTCAGGGGGCATCTAGAGCCGCAGGCCCAGCTCCTGAGTGATGGGAAGGAGAGGCCGGCGCGCTGAGACTCCGCCTCCAGCCTGCTGGTGCTCGCTGGGCTTGGAGCTGGCTGCCCCGTCTGCACTTAGGGCCTCGTGTTTTCTGCGAAGCACGGTGTCTTCCTCTTTTTCATGGCCTTCCTCGTCTCTTGAACGTGTTTGCAATTTTAAGAGACTTTTTCACATCCTTTTTATAAAATGTTGGGGTAAAATTCAGCGAAGTGCTTTCTGTAGCAGTGGAGATGCCCGTGGGCCCTCAAGTGGGGGTGGGTGGGTGGGCAAGAGGTGGGCGTGGCTGGTGTGTGGACAGTTTCGAGCCTTGAGCAGGCTGTAGGAAAACTGGACAAAAAGTCAGACTTTTAAAATATGCCCTTGAAAAGAGCGCCTAGGTAAACAGCGGCTTCTCGGTTCTTGGTTTCCTGTTGCTCAAAGCTCGCAGTGGTTTCACTGGTAGAGCCAGGAAGGGGGTTTTGTTTTCAGGAGCTATCAAGGGCGAGCGAACTGGGTGGGCAGTTGGTCTCCCAGAGGAGCATTTGAGTAATGAAAACATTGTCCTCAGCTCATTTGTACTGATTTCTGCTCTAGAACTTCGTGACACTGTAGTGATACTTTTCAAACATGAGTTACCCTGTGGTGACGTAGTGACATAAATTCTCATGAATTTATGAAAAATTAGTTAAGTTAATAAATGATGTGAGCAAGACTGTAGGAGCCAGGATCAACGTAGGAAGTCATTTTTCTTTCTGTGTGCCAGGATTAAGGGTTCTACTTACAGAGCACCAGAAAGAAAAAGAGACTTAGGAAGAAATAGAACCCAGGAGGAGTCAGACACACAGGAAACTGTCATTGACAGTGCTCGGGGAGCACCCTGATTGATGGAGAGGAGCATTTTAAGTGAGTACTTCTCTACACGTGTCTTTGGATTAGGCAGCTTAACATCCTTAAGACTGCAGCACTTCTCCAAGTGATACTAGGCTCAGCTCAGTCCGTGTTAAAATCTCACCAGACCTTTTCTTGGGAATCGAGAATTCACGTGGAAGTGTTCAGAGACCCAGAGTAGCAAAGCCTCTTCAGGAGGAGCACACGGGCCGGGTGCCTCCCAACCTCCAGTTCTGCAGAGGTGCGTTGATGAAGACTGGCAGAAAGACAGCCCGCAGAAGGGGCGACAGCACTATAAAGTTATCTACCTGACGAAGACATCATATCCAGGATACGTGAAGAATGCTTGCAACTCACCAATAAGAAAACAGTGCAACGGGAAGTGGGGGGAGGGGTGCATGTGTTCTGTGGAGACGAAGCCTGCGGGGTGTCCGCGGGTTTCAGGTGGCCACCGATCATCCAAGAAGATACCGCGTGGGAGCCGCCCACAAGGAGCCGCCTGAAGAACCATGTGGGTCCCAGTGTGTTCACATGAGGAGCTTTGGGACCTAGGTAACCAGGGATGTGGAGAACCCAGAGCTGCCGGTGGGTGCACAAGATGGTGCGGCCCACTGCGGTGTGGGCACGTCTTCCCGTAAAAAGATGAGTTTAGCTGTGGCATGACCCAGCAGCTCCACCCTGAGTTATGTGTAACCCAAGGAACTTGAGAACACAAGGCAGCAAAAACTTGTTCATGAGTATTCATAGCAGCGTTACTGACAAGGTAAGAGGCAGGAGGAACTCAGATGTTGCCAGTGGGGATTAGAGAAAGTAAGAGTTTTAAGTCCAGTGTATGGAACGTCATTTGGCCGTAGAAGCACCCTTACCTGCTGAAACATGCATGTGTCAAAACATATGAGTGATGGCAGCGTGGTGAGCGTCGCATGTCCGGTACATGTACACCACATGTCCAGTAGAGTCCAAGTTGCAGAGACGAAAGTGAGGTTAGTGGTGACTAGAGGCTGTTGCTGGGACAGGAGGGCTGGGAGGGCTTCCTGTGAGTACGGCCGTTCTCTCTAGGGTGATGGAAGTTTACGAACTCAGGTAGTGGGGATGCGTGTGGCCAGCCTGTGCGCCGCGTGGCCTGGCGCTGGCCCACTTTTCCTGCACATACTCCGAGCTGACTTTGTGTGCTGGGTCGCTGGTGTGGTCAGCTGGACCTGGTGGTTGGGCAGGACGAGGGCCGGCTTCAGAGAGCACGGAGCGGGGTGAATAAAGCCTGGGGAGCCGCGAGCGCCTCCCGAGGGCCGGCAGGCGTGGGTGGGGGCTGCCGCTGCGTGAATTCTGTGCGTTAGGTCATGAGAGAGCGCTGCTAGGCATAGAGCAAGCGAGACAGCCGCGGGTTCTCGGGCAGATTGAGCAGCGCGTGTGGCTCCGATTCACCCGTTGCCCTTGAGAACGGTGACCTTCATGGGTGTGGACTTGCACCGAGAGAGCCCCAGGCCTCGTGCTGTCCTGGTCCCCTCTGTGGGAATGCTGAGAGGAGAAAAGTTTTTTGAAACTGTTACTATATTTGAGACGTTTTCTTTGAGGCCTTTTTTTTTAAGGCCTGGAAATTACTGTGAAATGTTTATTGCTTCAGAAGCAACACAAGATTAAAAAAAGCTTCCCAGCAAAATGCTACCGTAGGGAACTCTGTAGCTCGAGATTACTTAAACACGGCCTTGGTGTGCGAGGGCAAGAGAAACGCGTGAGCGGCTTCCTGTCCCCACCAGTAGTTTTTTCCCTTACCAGCTGCTGTGGTCATAAATGTTTTGGATGTGCAGTGGTGTTGCTGTGGACCGCTGCGTGCTTTCTCTGCCTTAACTTAGTGTTTTCTTCATTTTCTTAACGATTTCAGTCACCAAAATGGGGAGGAGGAAGACCCAAGTGGGTTTAAACGAGGTTTTAACACATGGTAGAGACAGATGTGAATTCCTTACAGTAGTCGCTCATCCAGCCCCTGCCGTGGACGCCTGAAGACACAGCTGGCCTGGCTCTGGGCGCAGAGGAGTGCGGCCACGCTGTTAAATGACCATGAGATGCAGAGGGGGCTGCGGCTCCCTTCCCCTCAAATGCACTTCCGGTTGTTCCCTGCCTGGCTGAGGCGCCTGGAGCCGCAGGCAGGTGACAGGTGTGCTGTGTGCTCTTTGCTACAGGAGGATGAGGTCACTATGGCAGTGTCAGGGCTGGTGAGATGGTTCAACGGTCTAAAGCACCTGCTTAGGAAAGGTTAGGCAACCACAGGGATCGAGGTTCAATTCCCGGAGCCACATGCTATGCCAGCCCTACCCCCAGGGCAGGCTGAGCCGGCCATAAAAAGAAAAAAAAAATTAGGGGGCTAGAGAGGTAGCTCCGTGGCATAAGTGCCTACCTGGCAATTACAAGGTTGTGAGTTTGAACTCCGGCCTTGCAAAAAAAAAAAAAGCAAAATGAACAATTTTGATTGGCAGAGTCATGTTTGCCAGATGTTGAAGTTAAAGGTAAATTGGCTGTTGATGGAGACTCGATTAAAAAGTTCAGATGTACTATACAACTGTGAGAAAACACTGGCATGTATCAGGTAAGAATGAAATAACAGTCTATTTGAAGAAAGCAAGATAGGGGTGTACGTGTGCGTGTGTGTGCGTGTGCGCGTGTGTATGGTCACATTTCTAGGGAAAGAATGATATTTGTTCATGCCTGCTTGTCTGCATAAAAGAAACTTCTAGGTGAATGCATAAGAAATTTTCTTATGTTACAGAGAAAAATCATAAGAAACTAGAATAGCAGTAGTTCCCACATTGCACCTTGTTATCTTCAAAATAGCGTCTCAGGGGTACAAGGTACAGGCATAAAACATTCTCCTGACATTAGCACAAGCCTTTCTTTTCAGTGAACTAAGAGAAGTGTTTTAGCGAGTGATTTCCTTTGAGAACAGTCTTGGTGGGGGGCAGCTGCAGCGGTGGGCACGGAAGCAGAAGGAAGCCTCTGCCAGCACTCGGGAGACGTGGATGGGCGCGTGTGGTGGCTGGGGTGGCCACGCTGCGTGGCTGGCCGCCGGCTCAGAAATGGAGGAGCACGACGTCGTGCTTAGAAGTGTGGGTTCCCCACGGACTGGTGCGCTTCCACTTGGCAGCTGCACGGCCTTGGTAGGATTCCTGTGTGCTTTAGATTTCTCATTCGTAGTTAATTCTTAAGAGGCAGTTCTAATGGTACCTATCATCTAGTAAATTGCCATTATCAGTCCTAGCAACAGAGCTGTCAAAGACTAGCAATTCTCACACTGCATCTTAAGTTCTGATTTCTTTTTGTTACATTTATCAAAGCGTGAATGGGAGTGGCAGATACAGGCAAGTGGAGTTTGGGGCTTTTGTCATCTCAGGGCTGGTGAGAAAGAGCCTGGGCTCTGCCATGCCCAGAGTAGGTTCAAATCCCTGTCCTGACACTGCCGATGCCCATTCCTTGTGAGCTTCACTGAGGGACACAGATGTTTGGATTGAGTATTTTCCCTCGGTGGAGACAGGCACTGTTCCGAAGCTTTGATGGAAAACACTGTATTCTGAAGGACCAAGACGAAGGTCATTCATTTTCATATTAATGTCCCTGTGTTGCCACACATTCACATGGATCCTCATCCTGCCAGCGGTCACTGCAGAGTCTGGAGAAGCACACTGGTCGGTGGTCAGCGGGGGTCATGCGTGTTGGTCTGGGGCTGCCATGAGAGCCAGCACCCCAGGTCCATCCAGAATCGGCCGCAGGGCCCCATCCTGGAATGATGACACTGGGCGGGCACGCAGCAGGTGGCAGTCTGCAGTTGGAACTGTTTGCTTGCTAGTTCTTCTCGTCTTACGGATCACCAAGTGTGCATGCAGAGTGGGTGGCGAGCTTCTGAGATGGGCAGAGCCAGCTGCTAGCTGCCAGCTGCTGCCGGGCCCTGGCTCTGAAGATGGCTTCATGGGGGCCAGCTGCTGAGGCACCTAGAACCGCTAGGGACAGGCAAGAGGTTCAACACGGGCTCTGTGGCCTCGAAGGGCAGGGAGGTTGGAGCCTAGGAGCCCCAGCAGGTGACTGCACCTCAGGGGCCGGTGCCATGTGCAGGCTGAGAGCGAAGGCCGCGTCTCTTGAAGTAGTTTAACACAGTGGGGAGACGTCGCTTAAGCAAGGCTGCTACTCTGTAGTTTTGTGAGATTATAACAGCTCAGCAGTGCTTGTTTCCGCTGCAGATGGTAGCACATGCCTGTACTCAGCTGCTCGGGAGGCTGAGGTAGGAGGGTTGCTTGGGCCTCAGTCCTCAAGGCTAGCCTGGGAAGCATAGCGAGACACCATCCCAAATAGTAAATAAATAAAACAATGAAAAGGACATTTTCTGTTGAATGGAGTACTCCTCCATCTGTATGTATTTCCCCCACTCTCTAAAGACAGTAAACCACCCGGCTTTGTAACCGGAGCCTTTTTACCTGTTACAGGTATATTATCCTTCAGGTTGGCATGGCAAGGAAGGAGTTATTCCTCACATCTGCTGGCACTGTAGCAGGTTTTTTGCTCGGGTTTCTTCTAGTAGCTATGGCTGGGCCTTTTACCTGAAAGACAAAGTTTAAAAATAATTTGTAACTGCTGTCTTCTTAGATGACATGTAAAGGTACAGACCCTAGTGCCCCTTGGTGTGGCTGAGGTCAGATATTACGCACGTACGGCGGCTCGGGCCGGGCTGGGGTCGAGGTGCAGCCAGACTTGAGTGGCTTCCCTCCGCCTCACGCGCAATCTCGTCCTCCTCACTGTGTTGTCTGAGTGCTGGTGTCACTGGTCTGCTGTGAGATGTCTCCAGAGCAGGGCATGTGCCGCCGGGGCCTCAGAGGGAGAGGATCAGACCGAGGAAGCCGCAGAGGCTTGGCACGCCACAGCTGGCGGGCCCTGCAGGGCTTGTGGGGTGCCTCCCTCCAAGAATGTTTGAACCTGCTCTTATCAGCAGATGTCGTCTACTTTATCAGAATAGATGGGAAAGTCATGAAAGGTGGATCGATAACAGTGACACTCCTACCAGCGTTTAAAAAACCCAAATGTGAAAGTGGCCCATGGCCGACCATGTCCCCATAGAAGGCACAGGGGTTGCTTGGACATCTAGAGCTGCAGGCACAGCCCTTTACTCCCTTCTCTGACTCACGAGCCTTCCGCATCCTGGCGCCCTTGCATGTCAGCCTGCACCCATCCCTGCTCCTGCCCTGGTTTCTTCCAAGCTGCTTATCAGGAGAAAGATACCCACTCCCTGGGCCCTCCCAGTGAATTCCGTTGGATTTGAAAAGTGCTGGTGTTCCAGTCGCAGTGCTTGTCAGGGATTGAAAACTAGATATGTAGAGAGAGAATATGCATGAGTGTGTTTTCTTTCCTCTGGCCTCAATGGTGAGAACTACTCGGTTTTCCAAAGTGAGACGAGATGCAGAGTTTGTGTATGCCATCGGGTAATTAAAACACATGTTTTTGCAGACATGTTTAGGCCTGCATGTGGACTGCTCACTCCAGCCAGGTGGACATTTTCCAGCATTATAAAACCAGCTGTGCTAGTACACGTGACTCCAGCTTTTTCCACTGAAAGGGGGGAGAATGAAGGATTAAGGCAGATTAGAGTGTGGGGACAGTATCTGACTACCTCTGTGTGCTCAGAAATACAATTCCTCCAGATCGGAATGTTGCCATGGCGACATCAGCCCAGGAGTTGGGGCTGGTGTGGAGCTCAGGTGGCTGCGGAGGTGACGGAGGGACCGTCGACAGAACTCGGGTGTGCCAGGGTTTCTCCAGTGACACAGTGGTGCCTGCCAGGCTCTGATGCCGGTCGTGTCTGGGGAGAGCATCGGTCTCCCTGCGTGTAGTGTTCTGAGATGTGGGGGGGCAGCGGGGAGCAGTGCACATGTGGGTGCCGTCCCAGGGCATGTAGCTGCCTCCTCAGCACTGCCACGTCCCCGGCGCCTCTGTCCCAGGCAGAGCACCTGGGCTCTGTGAGCCAGGCTGCGATCTCCGTGATGCTGGGAGCAGGTGCTCTAGACTTTCCAGATGAGCGGCAGAGCTGCTTTTATTTATAGCAACACATTTTCAGCACTCTGAAGTCGAGAAGCTTGTGTCAGCCGCTGCCTTGAGTGTGCCTGGTATTGGGGGGTGGGGGGGTTGTAGTCAGGACACACTATACTTTTACTGCTGTGTTACTATCTTAATACCACAGTTTTTTTTTTTTTTTTTACTTTATGTATTTGGTGCAGGGTTTCACTATGCAGCTTGGACTTGTAGCGATCCTCCTGCTCTCAGCCTCCCCAGTGCTGGGATTACAGGTGCACGCCACCTCTCCCAGTCTCGGTGGCCGGCTCAGTGCACCCGAGGCAGGGCAGACGCGGCATGGGGTGCTGGAGATCGAACCCTGGTCCCTGCGCTTGCCTGTGCAGGCGCGCAGTCTGCTGAGCTAGCATACCGGCCTAACACTGCAATTGAGAGGTAGAGATGAAGCTGGTAAGATGAGGGTGGCGGCCGCAGTGGTCAGCTTTCCCCGGGGGCGACACACAAGCTTGCACAAGGAGTGGCTGCTTCGGATGGAGCGTGTGTGGGGTCAGGCGGTAGGAAGAATCTCGGGAATTTCCCTGATACTCTGTTCATCTGTTTGTTTTTAGTCTTTATAACCTGGCTTCCCTGGAACTGAGAGAGAACCTTCTCACGTATCTTCCCGAGTGAGTGTTCAAGCTGTTTTTAATGTCAACAGAAGAGGGTGTCCTTTGGACGGTGGGGGAGCTGCCGCCTCCTCCCCATAGTGGTCCTTTCTTTGCTGTATTTATTGCCATAAAAAATTCAGAAGGACGAATCCTCCTTCTGAAAGCTAGTCCCGGGGAGGAATGCTGTCCCTGTGCAGCATGCCGGACTCTTCTCTAAGCATTTGTTTTGCTTCTTAAATAGCTCTCTTACCCAGCTGCGGAGACTAGAAGAACTTGACTTAGGAAACAATGAAATATATAATTTGGTAAGTCTGCATCAAAGAGAGACTTGAATGTGTCTTTGTCCTGCGTTGTGACCCCAGCCTATTTTGGGAATTCTCGGAGTTGGCTGCTAGGGACGGTATTTCTGTCTCGGGAAAGCCTGTCTTGGCACCCTGGAGAATGGGCTTCTGTTCCCAGAGGTTAGGAATTAAGACCTGGGTGCGGAGGGTGAAGACTGGCCGGTCTGAGTGCCAGCAGAAGCCGCTGGCATTCTTGGGGGAGGTCGGGAGGGGCTCGAGAAAGCGGGCAGGGCCCGGATCTCCAAGAAGTCACAGGCACTGATGGCGCCAGCTGTTCTGGGACGAAGATTTAAGGTTCCCTTTTTTCTCAGTGCAAAACTGAGAATTGGCTCTTTGTGCTCACGGCGTTGCTCTTGCCTCTTTGCTTTAGCCAGAATCGATCGGGGCGCTCCTCCACCTGAAAGACCTCTGGTTGGACGGGAATCAGCTGTCAGAGTTACCTCAGGTGAGCGCGGAGCGCGGGTTCCAGGCCCCCACCCCACCCCCGCCAGCAAGAGTGAGCCCATGCGCCGCCTGCTTCTGCACGGGGCTTTTAGAGAAGAGTTTCAGACGCCAGCAACATTAATTGAAAAAGCCCGCTTGGAGAACTCGATGGCGTTTTCAGCATTCTGCCCTGCTGCAGGGAAGTGGAGAACCTCAGCCCACCGTTTCTAAAGATAGCAAATCCGTCCTTTAGTTTGTGAAGTCTATATTTTATTGTTGCCCAGATATTAACTGCAAGCCCAGCAGATTTGTAAATTACCCTGCAAATCAGGACTTTGGGTTGAAGCAGTGTTCATTTCTGCTACGCCTTGCGATGTGTTAAATGCTGCAGGATAATTTTGACTGTGGCTCGCCCTGCAGTATTTGTCGTAAAAGCCACGTTAAAGCTTTTACTTCGTAGTCTTTGGAAGTTCTGCTAGTATGTCCTGGGGCTCGGGTTTTGCCTACTGGCGCCAAGTATGAGAGCCTTGTTGCTACCACGGCAGGGCCAGGGACAGACGGCTTGGCTCTCGGCCAGCTCCGGCCTGGGCCTGGTGAGCAGGCCGCCTTCTGACCGAGCCCTGGGAAAACGGAAAGGCCCCTCCTGGAGCACAGGGGGTGCTTCTGCCCTCCAGCCATTGCTGCATTGTATCCGTTGGTGTGTGTGTTACAGTCCTTCTTCACAGCAAGGACATACACTGCATGATACAGCTGCTTGCATTTTAGGGTGGTTCTGGTGCCACCCTGCTTGGCTGTCGCCCTAACTGGAGGGGGCCGTGTGCTTGTGGCAGGGAGTACAGCTTGTGTACATGGAAGCACTCGAGGAAGAGTTCTGTTGTGGCCCCTCAGCACCGAACTGAGCTCGTCACCTGTGGTGGAAGGGACTCAGCCCAGGCCTCTTCCTGAGATCCTGGGTGCCACTGCGAGAGGGCACTGGGTCGGCAGCTGGCAGGGCAGGTGTGGCTGCCCGTTTCTGTAGGAAACGTGCGGGGAAGCCCGGCTGAGGAAGGCTGACTCCTTCGGAGTGAGGGGGGCGGCAAGTGCCGTGGAGTTGTCAGGAGAAGAGTGACACTTCAGCTGCAGGACGTGCAAGGAACCGGGGACCCTGTGCGTGGACGTCCTTAGCCCATGAAATTGGTGCACCAGCGGTTCCTGTTGGAAATGACGACTTAAAGGTCCCATTTGTTCCCATAATGTAAATGTGTATCAAACCAAGACTAAAGATACCTTAAAGTCTCGATCAGAATGATTTTCCTGTCTTCATTGGCGATGAGAAGAAAAGGATAGAAACACAGTGTCGCAGGACTTGATCAAAAGTGGAGCACAGGGGACTGGCCTGGAATTATAGAAATTAGACAAAGGACGTAGCAGCGGTGTGCTGGAGCGTATGATTAGGCGGGAGTCTGGAAAGGACAAGTCAGACCAAGGGAAAGACCTGTGTGGGATCGGGGCTTCCACAGCCCCAGGGAGCCCTGCTGGCTTCTGGGTCGAGGGGTGGCGTGATTGTGTGACCAGATGGGCACTGTCCCCAGGAGGGCGAGGGAGAAGCCCCGTCTGTGCAACAGACGTGGACAGGAGAAGCCAGAGCTACACATCAGAGGCAGAGGGTGAGAGCAGGACCTTGGTACAGGGAAGCAGGCAGAGCGCTGGCGGCTGGCGAGGGAGGATGGTGGCTGGCGTGGCGTGGCGGGTAGGTGAGTGTGGTGGGAAGCCTGCTCTTGTGAAGCCACCACACTTCTCTTTTCCGTTACGTTACGGTGTCACCTGGTCTGTCTGTCTGTCTGTCTGTCTGTCCTGGTTTTGCTGGGGAATACTTGCCTGGCATTCGTGTTGACAAGTGGCTAGCTTCTCCTCAGAGAAGGTGCAGGCCGCCCTGAGCTGTTAGCTGCTGGCTAGTGGCCGGTTCTGACATGACGGATTGGATTCTAGCCTGCTTGCTTTTCTCTAAATGTGTGGCTTTGCGCCCCCTTTTCTCCCTCGGTGCTGGTCTTCTCCTGTGTCCTGTGGCAGCGGTTCTTTGCTCGCTAGGCTGCCAGCTGTACTGTCCCTTTCTGCTCCGAGTCTGCACTGTGCAGCTTCTTGCTTTACGTGGGAAGGGCCCAGGAGCTGCCCGTGGTGAAGACGCGTGGCTTGCATTTCGAGGTGTGATCGTGGAAAGCCGTGGCAGCTTGTTCCTCTGCACTGTGACCCGTGGAAGCCTGAATTTCTCTCTTCGTGCTCTTCCTGTAGGAAATAGGAAACCTGCACAACCTGCTGTGCTTGGATGTCTCTGAAAATAAGCTGGAAAGACTTCCTGAGGAGATCTGTGGCCTGACTTCATTAACAGATTTAGTAATCTCGCAGAACTTGCTGGAAACGATTCCAGATGGCATCGGTGAGTACTGGAAGGGACAGACCCCCAGCAGGGCTACCTGCGGTTGTCACACGCGAGGTACAGCCCTGAGCCGCACCCCCACCCCTTCCCAGTTTTGTTTTGAGTTAAAGGCTTGCAGCTCTCCTGCCTCTGCCTCCTGGAGTGCTGGGATTACAGAGGTCCGCCACCACAGCTGGCTTGTGGCTTGCTTTTATTTCTATTTATTTATTTTGGGGGGTTGGGGATTGAACTCAGGACCTCGTGCTTGCCAGGCAGGCACTTAGGCTGCTGAGCTGTCTCCTTGGCCCGTGGCTTGTGGGGCGGGTTTCCCAGATTTGCTGGCAGCTGCAGGTGTGGTCGTGTCTACGCGTTGCCGCACCCCCCTCTTCCTTCACATCTTGTCCCACCGACCCCAGCAGGGAGCAGCCAAACCAGGGAGACGTTTAGGCGCGAGAGTCGTCTCTTGGAGATTTCCGATCCATGCCCTGGGTAGTTCACGAGGAAGTAGCTCGGGCCTCGCTGCATGACCTGGGCAGGCCCTCCTAAGAGGAGGGCACCACGGAGGCCTTTGCTATTTATGCCAGCGAGGACTGGCATAAATATTCCACGCGATTTTCTTTGAAAATAATCAGCCACACGTTGCTTTCTCTATAAAGGAACTCAGTCCAGCATGAGAAATGGAGCATAAACAAGATACAAAGAGATGGTTTCACCAGACCACAGGCCCGCAGCACTTAGCAGAAACACAGCTGACCATCTGCTTGCTGCAGGGCTGTCCCTTTAGCTTTTGCTTGAGACATCAAAGGGGCTTAGGGAAGACGGGCCGTAGCTGGAGAAGCTGTGTGGCCCAGGGCCGCCTCCTGTCTGGCTGGGTCAGAGCGCAAATGGTAGGAGTGCAGGTAGTCCCTGGGGCTTTCGCCAGAGCTGGCTGGAAGGTGGACAGGGATGTTGACTCTGTTTAGAGATGTCCGCCATGGCGCCTGAAAGTGGTTGTAGAATCTGCTTATGTTTTGGCGCTTGGAGGAGGAGGAGGAGGAGTAGAGGAGGAGGAGGAGGAAGAGGAAGAAGAGGAGGAGGAGGCAGCAGCTGTGAGCTGGCTGGCTTCACACATTTGTCTGTAGATGTATTAAGTGGGAAAGACGAGAGGATTGTACATCTTGGCTTCATCGAACAAACCACAGAGTGGTGATGAGTTTCTGTGGGCTTCTTAGCGAAGCCCTGAGTGCCCGTCACTTGGAGGAAGTGCTCGTAGGCAGGCGCGGAGCTGCTGGATGCGGAGCCCCTGCCATGAGGGCCTGGTGTACCCCCAGAGACCCCGCCCTCTGTGTGCTGGAGTTGGGGAGCCTTCTGGGACTGTGTCAGCGCATGGTTGGTGCTGCTAAACAAAGCTTAGGAACGGACGCGTTCTCTCACCCTGTAGTACGCACCCGGGGGTGCTCCTTTCATTGTCACCCATCATCCAGGCCGTGCCCTTTCTGGACTGTTTCCTGTCTGGGGCCAGCAGCTCATGGACACTGACCTGGAGCCTCGGCCTCAGAGTTCAGCCCCTGCCTCGAGGCTCCCTCCAAGCGGGAGGCCCGTCGCGTTTGGCCTCCCTCCTCCCAGCGAGGTGCTGAGGAGGCTGCTGCGCCCGTACTCACCCCTGGTGTGCCCAGAGCAGGAGCC
>PVKN010011654.1:0-21413 GCA_004027915.1 Capromys pilorides
AGTGCAATGTGAAGGGCCTGGTTCAATACTGAGTTTTAAAAAAATAAATGTACTGTGGCTTTCCATGGCCACCACAGGGCATACAACATTTCTCTTGAACCCATCCCTTTTGACTAACTGACATTTGTTTCCTTTCGCCAGCACCCTGCCCAGATCCGGAAGCCACCGCTGCAGCCCGGGCTTCTGTGCCTTCAAGTCTGCACGTCAGTGAGCTCCTGCAGTACCTGTCTCGCATGCCTCGTAACCATCGGTAAAAGAAATTGGAAAACTGCTGAAAACTCAGCCTGTACAGGACCAGGCCCCCCCACCTGCTGACTTTCTCAGACTCCCTTATACACTGTTAGGAGGGGACACATTCTTCAGACCTCACCCCATGAAGCCAGCATCACGCCACCTGCTACTGAGTCACCCACCTGTCCCATAAGTGGGCAGGCCTTGGACCCCTCCTTAGTTCAGTGCATGTCACATCTCAGTGTCACTTTATGAGGTCCTCTACCCTCTCCAGGTCCCTGGGAATGTCACTGCACCTGGAGCTCCCAGGGAAGCTCCCTCAGGCCACCCCACCAACATATACAGAAGTCTGGGTCTCTTTTCGTCCCACAATTTCCATCTGGGTGACCCCACGGGGCCAGAAGTGTCCCCATCCTCTGCCCAGCACCCTCGCTCCTCCAGGCACGCCACACACCTGCCCTCTCCAGCACTGTGCCCCCTTGGCCTCTCGGACTCACTTCAGGTTGGCACATCCAACCTAAGCTCCCACCTCACTGGCTCTGGGGCCCTTCCCACTCCCTACTTACCCAATCCAAGTTAGCATCCCTGGTGCCCAGGTAGGGGACCCTGTACCTCTATTAAGACACCCCCTCCTGCCTCTCTACAGCTCAGACTGGAAGAGTTGGGCTGAGATGCCAGGAGAGGGCAGGGAACACCCAGGCTGGGGCTGCCCCTCCCTCTCTGTCACCATCCTATGACCTGAGCTCCACCCAGGACAACAATCAGGAAAAGGGATCTGTGCCACAGCTTCCCTCCCAGCCCACAGGCATCCAGACATCCGGGTACCACGGGATACAATGGGAAAGTGCAACCTCGCTGGGCCTCCCACAGCATAGGGAAGTAGAAAGATTCCCTCTCCCACGCTTTGTGTTTCTGCAGCCACAGGTCTTTGTGTGAAAACAATTCAGTCCAATCATGGCAGAAGGGCTACCATTTCCATTAATGCTTAGATTTTAAAAACTGGACCAAGAAGATACATTGTATGCTCTCTGGAATATTATTCAGCCCTGAAGAATGATAAAATCAGGCCATGTACAGGTAGAGAGCTAGAACTGTTAAATGAAATAAGCCAGACCCAGTTAAATATGGCATGTTTTCTCTTACTCAGGAAACTAAACACACAAACAAAAAAACCTCAAATAAGTAAAGGAGAGAAGACAGGAAAATAGACGGTAGGTTTTTAAAGGTGAAGAAAAGGATTAGAGAAATGGGAGAAAAGGGAGATGAGAGTAGCAGCGTTGAAAATAAGCAGACTAGGGGCCGATAAGATAGCTCAGCAGACTAAGCACCTGCTTAGATAAGCATAGGGGCCACGGTTCAATTCCCAGAACCACATGACATGCCAGCCCTGCCCACAGGGTAGGCTGAGCCGGCCACTGAGTCCAGGCATGGTGGTGCACACCTGTAATCCCAGTGCTGGGGATGCTGAAAGCAGGAGGATCACTATGAGTCCAAGCTGTGTAGTGAGATCCTATAACAACCAAATATATTTATTCAATTTACTCACTCTCTCTTCTCTCTCTCCCTTCCTCCCTCCCTCTCGCTCTTTCTCACCCTCTCCTTCTCCCTCTCCTTCTCCCTCTCCCTCTCCCTCTCCCTCTCCCTCTCCCTCTCTCTGTGTATTTACTACAGGGTCTACAGGGTCTCCGACCTGTAGTGGTCCTTCCTGTTTTTCAGCCTCCCCAACACTGGGATTACAGGCATGCATCACCATGCTCAGTCTCTTTTGCCATCTCAGCATGCCCCAGGGGTGGGAACAGCACGGCAGGCCAGGGATCAAACCCCAGGTCCCTGTGTCCGCCTAAGCAGGAGCTTTAATCTGCTAAGCTATCTGGCCAGCCCACAATCAAATACATTTTAAAAAAAATAAAATAAGCAAATTACGTTACTTGTGTGTACCCCCGTTTCCAATGAACCTCATTATTTTGTATTGCTGATATGGCCTTGTTGCAAAGACTCTTTTTTTTTTTTTTTTTTCTTTCTTTCTTTCTTTTTTCAGTGCCAGGGATTGAACCCAATACCTTCAATGTACTGGGCAATTACTTTGTCACTGGGCCCTGTTATTTCTTAGATTCTAATCTTACTTTTAAGGAAATCATAAGACTGATCATGATTTTCATAACCCAGGACTGCCAGCCCAGGGTGGCATAGTGTTGAGACCTTTAGTGGGTATGGTTCTCTTTTAAAAACTGGTTACAGTAACAGCACATGCTGAAGGGTCCTTGGGTGATAATCACACACACACATACACACACACACACACACACACACACACACACTGCGATGCTTAACCCAGAGCCACGGGCACCTCAGTCCCAAGCATTTTGGGGCTCTGCATCCAGAAGCTGTGGGCACCTGTCCTGGCCCTCTGGGGGCCACTAGTATGTTCCTGTGACCCTTCCCTACCCCACCCCTCGCCCCAGCCTCTGGCCACCACTGCTGTGCTCTCTCCTTCTACAAGGCACGGGTGACCTCCTCAGGGCCAGCCTGGCCCACTTTGCATTAATTCTGTGCGCTGTATGCTTGGCAGTCCTTCTCAGGGTCTACGTGATATTTTTAAAAACTCATTTGTGAAGAAAAGAAAGAAGACCCGTGTGGCCACAGAGATGGACAGCATGGATACTGGTCACCAGAGTCACTTGCCCATCCTCCCTCTGGGTGGCTCAGCACTGCCTCTGGCAGAGTCATCCCCTCATTCACGTGATGCCAGGAGCTCACTGCATCTGTTTTTCAGCTTTCTTCCCTTTTAAAAATAATTTGTGGTTTGTGTGTTTTACACAATACAGATTAGCTGGCTGGAGATACGTCACCACTCACACGCCATCGCTCATGGTGTTTAAAAATAAAATCGCATCTGCAAATTCTGCGCTCTACACAGCACATGTGCTTCCCTTTCCAAAGAGGGTGAAAGGCCTGGGAGTCGAGCACCTTCTTTAAAATTTCAGTGGGGTCTCAAGGAGCCAGTGCAGGGCTTGGAAGGTGGACCGAGCTACAGGACTGTAGCAGCCTGTGAAGTCTCTGGGTCCTAGGCCGCTATCTACCCAACCCTGTCTCTTCCAACTCAAGGGCACAGAACAGGCTGAGGATCCTGAGCACGTGAAATGGAGAAGCGCTCAACTCCTGGTCACAAACTGTCCCCAAGGTGAGCCCCCTAGATTAATGCAAAAGGCTGCTTCCCAAAACAAACCATGTCTGACAAGACACCCAGGGCCACAACAGCCAGGCACAGGCTGACACTGCTTCTCTGTTCTGCAGCGCTGAGTACCAAACCCAGGCCCTGTGCACGCTAGGCAAGTGCCCACCCATGGAGCAGCACCCCGCTCCAATGGCTGCTTTTAGCACAAATGCTGCAGACCTGCCCTGCCATGGGTCCTGGACCACGTGGCTGCGTGTGCCCCTAGCCAAGCCTCTTCTTTTTGTGAAACGGTCACTGTGGGAAACATAGTATTTGGCTGGCTCAGCTCTGGCCTTGGACATCACAGGGGTTAAGGCATGCCGGCCAGTGACCTCTCACCCAGGTCTCCCGGGTTGTCCTCCCCTTCTCCCAGCTCCCTGGTGTGCAGCACCCACTTCCTAAGCTCACCTGACTGCTGCGCTGGGCAAGCCTCAGGGCTCCAACACAGACTAAGCAAAGGCCACCCCTGACCTTGGGGAGAATCAGGCTGACCTCGGGCCCCACCCCTGCCTATCAGCTCCCTGTGGTCACCACAAGCCTTTGCTTAAGCTTAGGGCCAGCAACCAAGGTGCCCCAGACAAGACTTGGCACGGATCAACACTTCTCAGAATGTTTCCTTGACAGAGAGCACAGACACTTCATAACCGGGTCCCGACGCAGTCCCTGCCAAGCACCCGGTAGCTGTGCACCACTGGCCCCTGCGAGGGCTATTCAGGTCTCTGCACAAAAGCGGATGTTGACGTCCGTACAAGTTCAGAGTCTTCTTAAGTGTTTTTCTGGGGAAGAGGTCAATGTCCAGTAATGACTTAGGGAAGAAGGCTGCAAAGAGATTAGAATGAGGAAGTTACAGTGCTGGAGGGGTGGCAGCTAGCAGTCAGGCTGGAACTGGGGCCACAACCCCACGGACAACAAGATAGTTCCTGAGGGACCTCAGGACCCCTAGGCCATAGGCCTCTCCCACTTTGAAAGTGCCACAAGGATCAGTGCTGAACTCTATTAGATATGGAGGGAAAGCAGACCCAGAGGACCAACAGGGCCAATGGACAGTGCCGGACAGCCTCCCCTCTGCAGGTCCTCCAGGCTACCCACATGCCAGCCACTTGCACAGTGACCTCGGGGGCTAAGCCTAAAAAGGAAGTGCACAGCCTGTGAGAAGCCAACCAAGAGCTAGTTCTCAGTCTACCCATATTAATTCTTATCTGATTAGGTCACAGGAATGAGACTGAGAGATGCACATAAGAGACAAACCAAGAGCTGGCCCAGGCTGAAAATAACAGCGCTGATGTTCCTCCCTGTTTCAGACATGCCCAGACTGAGGCTCAGGAGCCTTCCACACCTTGCTCCTCACCTAGGCCATCAAAACCAACCTGGCCACAGTTGGGGAAACTGAGGCACAGCAAGGCTAAGTCATCAGCCCGCCAGGCACAGAGAGCGTCTGCCGAGGGTGCAAGCTGAGTCTATTCACAGGCCTCTGCACTCAGCCGCCTGGGGGAGGAACCTCCAGGGGATCAGTCTCCTTGGTTAGCTTGGGACAGGATGAGGTCCATGCTCTCTTCTGTCCCAACCACCTACACCTCAAGGAGCTCTGTGCCCAACTCAGGTGTCCACAGAGAATGCTCCTGACAGTGCCAAGATCCTCATGGCCAACAAAACTCCCTAGAAAGGGTGGCGCAGCTCAAGAAGGTCGGAGATTTAGAAAAGCAGCACCCACGTATAACACTGATACTGAAGAAAAAATTGATACTTGACCTCTCACATACATACAAAATACTGTCAGCATAGAGAATAAATAAATCATTCATTGTTCCCCTCTGTCCCAGGATTGGGCATTTAAAAAAAAAAAAAATCCCTATTTTTTTAAGCAGATGAATGCCCTATCCTCCAGAACTGAGATCACCACTGCTCTTGAAATTTCCATAAATGGGGGCTAACCAAGCAGAGGTGATTCTTAAGAACCATGCACATCGAGTTCAGGGTCCCTCCTCACAGCCCAGTGGTGTCGGTCCTCAGAGGGTCTCTCACTTTGGAGCAGGGCCTGGCATGGGTGCAGAAGTCAGGGCAAGAACTGGGATGGCAGGTGGTGTTGGTTACCTAAAACTATTCAAAATTTACGACTGGTCCGTCAAAACCCTCAGAGTGCTTCTATTTGTTGTGTATTAAACAGAGTTTTTTTCATATATGGAAACCAATATTCATTAACTACAATAAAATCTCCCCAAACATGACATGACATCAATTCTTAGTAACACTTTGCATTTTATAATAAAGCACTGGAAGGAGAACCAATGGGTCTCACAAAGCATTCATCTCATTTGCTAAACAGATTTAAAAATAAATAACTGTAATTAGCCACTTATACATTTCAGAGTTCATTTCTGTCAAAATGCAAACCACTCATTTAAGCAGGTGACTGGGATCCCAGCACAAGAGGAAGGGATGCAGAACGGACTTCCGTCACCTCACTGCCGGAGTTTTCCCCTGAGTAAAGGTCTCTGGCTCAAACAGGAAAACGCTACTGACTCTAAACATTGATCCATAACCTTTGGGATCTCTGGAGCCTCATCCCAAAACAGAAGCCCCTGCTCCACACAGCGGCCCCTGTCCAGAGGTCTCAGTTCCCTGAAGGCCACCAGCTTCACAGGGCTCCTTCCTGGTGTGAATGTAGAAGCCTAAGGCCAGGGCCACAACGTGCAGCCTGACCCAGCCCAGAGCAGCAGGTGCCACCTGGGAAATGACCATTTAAACCACATCAAGAACTCAATCACTAATGCGGGGTGAAGAGGAGGCCTGTCTTCCTAGCCCTTACCACCTCCTTCACCAAATCCAAGCAGTACTGCCGCACCGATAATCAAAAGAGTATGTGGCCAAAAACCTTGTAGTAAAAGCAATAGAAAGAGGAAAAATAAGGTGGGGGACAGGGAGAAAGTGACAGAGAAAATGCATTAACAAGGACTGATTCAATTTAAAGCAAACTCAATTACTAATAGGTGAAGCTCTAGGGCTTGTGGGCCTCAGATGTTCCACACACTCCTATCCAGAGCCCCAGTATTCTCAACAGCCAAAGGCAGAAGCAACTCCAGTGTCCACAGGGAAAGAAGAGGCAGTCGATGTACAGCAGAATGTTATTTGGCCTTAAAAAGAAAGGCAATTTTGGGTCAGCGAGTTAGCTCAGAGGTCCAAAGCACCTGCTTAGGCAAGCATAGGCAACCGCAGGGACCACGGTTCAATCTCCGGCACCACATGCTGTGCCAGCCCTACCCCCAGGGCAGGCTAAGCCAGACATAACATAAATAAATAAAGTTAAACAAATAAATAAATAAAGGCAATTTTGACATCTGTTACAGTACAGATGAGTCTTGGCTAAGTGAACTATGCCACAAAGGTCATGTGATTCAACCATGTGAAGGACACACTATGGTCAAGTTCTGGTAGGAGGAGCCTGGGAGGTGGGGAAGATGAGCAGTGAATATTTACTGGGCATAGAGTGGCAGTCTTAGCAGATAAATTCTTAGCAGCCTGAATATACGTAATACCACTTCATGACTAAATATGGTTAAAGCTCAGAGCCCCAGCCCACACCCTTCCCTAGAGGATGGGTCTGTCTCTGGCTGTCTGGCCACCCTGTGTTTGACCCCAGGGACGTGCACATGAGCACCTGCGGGAAGGAGGTGCCTGTTCCAGCCCAGGCTGGGGGCTCATCAAAGCAGGTGGAGGGCTGGGGGGTGGGGGGCAAATGCACTCTGATACCCCTTCACTTGCCATCAGAAATACCACGCAGCTTCTCAAAAGAAACCAATAGTGCAATGCGGTGATTACCCTGTGATTGTTACCTTTGTACAACAGTTATGTAATGAGTGTCCTTTTTTTTTTCATTTTTGGTATATTCTAGTTGTCTTCCTAGTATAGTTTTCTAAAAATCTATTTCTAAGTTCAAAAAATGGTTCAAGGCAAAATGCTACTGTTAGGTATATTGTATGGCAACTTACAAATCTAAAAGTTAAGAAAAAGTAGGAATTCACTGAAAAGCTTGAAAACTTAAAGGTGATGTGATGGAATGGGAGGTCAGGAGGAGCTGAGGCTAAACTGCAACATGCAAAATGGGATGATGGAAAACACACAGAATCACTTCCGGTTCGGGGCAAGTGGCCAGCAGGAGCCCAGAAGGAGGAGGTGAAGGGACTCTGTGTTCGTCTCTTGCTTGCCAAGTTCTGGTGGGTGTGAGCCCTACTCCAAAAGACTAACACGCTGCAGAACGCACAACTTCTGCCTCATACGAACATCAGCTCTATATTTATGATCATAACAGCACATGTGCTAATTTGCATTAGAGAAACATGTTGTCAAAAGACAGCTCAGTGTTTAACATTTCCAAGAATAGCAAATAGGACTACTGCAATAATTAGGTAGCTTGTTAAAGCTTTGTCGGTCCAAATTTTGCATACAGCCCAGCCACATCAACGCCCCAGCCCACGCCTCCTCCCACACATGTATGCATGTACACACCTGGGTCATGCATTCACTGTGAATTACTTTGAACTGCATGCCTTGGATTATTCTAATTCTACTTAAATCAGTGCAGAAATTCTGATTCAGTCATGAGAGAAAAAAACAAGCGATTCTTGAGTCCTGCCAGGGGGCTCCTGCCTGTTTTCTGTCTTACCATGCAAGCTCAGTATGTTTTCCATTGTCTTTGGTGAGGCCGATTGTACCCTCTGAACTCCCACTGCAGGTCTGGAGCTGGACAAATGGACTCTGCATTTCCCTCTGGGAATCACACAGAAAGCTTTACACTACTCTCCTTAGGATAAGCTTCCAGGGGGCAGGGGAGCCACCATGCCCAGAGCCCTCTCCTCCCAGCCTTTCCTAAGCTTCACGATGAACCCATGGGTGTGAGAAACCAGACAGGGTGAGCGAGAGGAAGAGAAGCAGCAAAGCCAGAAGGGTGGACCAAGGCAGATGTGAGCGGGGAGCCGCTCCTGGGGAGAATCAGCCCGAGAAGAGCCCAGCAGGGCCAGGCACCAACACAGGACATCTGGGGGACCTGGGTCCCCAGGGCAGGCAAAGGTGAGCCCCCAAGTTGCTGGCTTGTTGTAAATGCCAGGCAGAAACCAAGCGCATAAAAGAAATATACCAAACAAAAGAAATACAGGCTCCAAGAAGGAAAAAGTGAAGGTAATTTCACTTTAGGAGTTTCTATATAAATAACATCAGTCATATCTGTGCCAGTGTTGAATAGCCCCTTTCAACAGCTGGTAAAAGGATACCTTGACGGATGCTGATGCTATTATGCCCAGGTAAGGGCTTTCTGTGGGGCTTAGAAGAAACCTGATAATAGAACACACAATCCCTGCGAAACCCGCTAACACACCAAATAAACACACTGCCACCAGCACAAAGGGTGCCAGTGAACCATGAAGGCTGCCTGGGAACCATGACAGTCCTTACATGCTGGAGCCACCCCCAGCGCAAGGGCAGCACCCCTAGAACAGCCACGTGCTAGGCCACTCGGATAGGAGCTGGGCCAGGGCTCTGGTAATCCCATGTTTGCCCATCCCTGGAATGCTGTCTGGCACACGGATGCTAGTGTGATCGATAGATAATGTACTTCCACAGCAAGTGACCACACGCCCAACCTACAAGTCAATTTCCAGGAGAATATTCACAGCCATGTTGCTTTTAAACAGAAAAACCAGGAGGCATCCAATGCTAGCAGCAGCAGCACAGAAAGCTAAGCCATGATGCATGCGGAATAGATCACATCTACAGGAACAGAGGAGAGGAACATCAGGGAGCTTCTGAACAAAACACGACGCTACTGGGGACACACAGAGCGCTGTCCCAGTGTGCAGGAGCAACACAGCACTTGGCTCAGGAGTGTGAGGCTCTGGAGCACGCGTGCTTCCCGGGGAGCGAGAAGCGAAGCTCCACAGGACAGAGCTCTTGTGCTTCAGATGCCTGGCAGCCACGTGACTGCTCCCTGAATCACAAATTCCTTCTCTCTTACACATACTTTACAACCATTCTGGGGGGACCGGGTCTTACTGTGCTGTCCAGGGTGGCCTCAGGCTCCTAGGCTCCGGTGATCCCCCTGCCTCAGCCTCACAAGCAGCTTGGGGCACAGCCATGTGCTACCAGGTCTGGTACATGCTAGTGTGGGGTTGACTCATTTAACAGAGATGTTTGTGCAAAAGCCTGAGGTCAGGGACCCGAGGGTCCCCGTAGTACTGCGAGACTGCAGGGGAGGGAGACCTGGAACCTTGCTGCTCCTCGGCTTCCTCCTCCTGCCTCACGCAGTGCAATCTGTGTGCCTGGCATTCCTGTCAGGCACCAGGATGGATTCTCATTAACAACTGCCCTCAGCTGCACGACAGCGCAGGCCAGGCCAGCATGCCACCTGCCCCCGCACTGCTTGTAATCAAAGATGGTTTTGACTTTTCTTAGCCATAGTTGAAAAATATCAAAACAATATGCATTTCATAACACACACAAATGACAAGCAATTCAAGTGTCAGTGTCCATCTGTAAAGTTTTCTTGGAATACAACCATATTTGTTTATATATTGTGGCTACTTTTGCTCAATAGTAGTGAACTGAATGACAGTAAGAGATGATAAGTAGACAGCTCCAGGGGCATATACCTGTAATCTCAACACTCAGGGAGGCTAAGGCAGGAAGACCTGGAGCATGAGAACAGCCTCAGCAACTCAGCAACTCAGGGGGCGGGGGCTAGGGATGTAGGTCAGTGTGAAAGCCCAGGTTCAAGTCCCAGTATTGCAAATAAATAAACAAATAAAGAGAGGACCCTAGATAGCCCTCCAGAGACCAAGTGAAAAAACAAGTCTGAAACATATACCACCTAATCTTTGGAAGAAAAAGTTTGCTGAACTTCATATTTTATTTTAAAAAGTTTTTAAAAACTGAAATAAAGCACAGAAGACATCAAAGTTTGCTTCTTTGAGGATATTAATGCTTTGTTCCACACAGAACCTGAGGCTATCTGTGAAATTACAGAACTCTAACAAATATTGAAAAACAAAAGCTGAAGGGTTGCAATCATCTGGAGGACCAGGGGATGAGCCCAACGCAAACATGACCGAGAGCACGCAGGACCCCCCTCCCCCCAAGTAGAGAAATGCGTAGTTCCATAGTCAGCAGATATACAGCAGAGCAGCTGACATCCTACAGCATGAGGTACACAAAACCACAGCGACTGGGTGCAAAGACATCCATGTCCCCAGGTGTGTTGCTGGAGATTAAACTCAGGATCTTCACATTAAGCTACATCTCCACTCCTTTTTTTTGAGGCAGAGTCTTGCTAAGACGCTAAGTTGCCCAAACTGCAGTCAAACTTGAGACCCCAGCAACCAGAGCAGAAAGCATCTTTCTCATGGGAAAAACCTCCAGCCTGGCACAAAGGTCATCCTCTCTTTTCCAGGTTAAGCCAAACCCCTGGAAGTGAAGAATAAAGACTCCAAGAAAGAAGGGCTCCCAATTTTGGGCTTGCTGAGCTAGCAGAGCATCTCCACTACCTAGTCATCACCCAGGGCAATGGAGACAGGAAGACAGCTGAAGCAGTCACCCATGGCCAGGGGCCACAGCCAGCTTTGGGGCGGAAGTACCACGAGACCCTGTGGGCACGTGGGCCACTGGAACCAGGACTGCTAATATCGCCACAGGACACGGTGGGGGTTGGGGGGGGAACGGACACCAAGAGGATCTTAATAGCACCCAGCTGGTTCTCCCGGGCTGGCACCCCAAGAAGAGCAGGGCTGGCAGGAGGCATGGAGAGGAGAGAAGAGAAACTGAGTGATGGTTTGACAGCACGGGCAGAGCCATGGAAGGGATCCATTCCTACCAAAACATAGGGACAGAGCCACCACCTTGAGTTCCTCAGGTGAGGGGCCACAGAGGGCCCCATGTGGGGAAGCACCCCATCAGCGTGGGGGGTACAGACTTAGCTGAAACATCAGTGTTGTCAGGAAATGAAGCTCACTCTGACAACAGCAAGGGACAGTGGGGTCAGCAGGAATCTGGGCTAGAGGGCCAGGCCTGGGCTATGGGCCATGCATAACGAGAAAGATAATGTGAGAGAGAGAGAGAGACAGAGAGACAGAGAGAGAGAGACAGACAGAGAGACAGAGACACAGACAGAGAGAGAGACAGAGACAGAGAGAGACAGAGACAGAGAGAGACAGAGACAGAGAGAGACAGAGACACAGACACAGAGACAGAGACCATGGAGGTGGAGGAGGTGGTGGGAAAACTCGGACCAGGATCTAATTCTGTCAGTGAATCAGGAGCCTCCCAACTCACACACACTCTTGTCTCAGTTCTCCAGGGGAAAACAAGGCTCAGGGGCTCAATTCTGGCTCTGAGTCATAGGGAAGACATGCTACTGTGAGAAGTCCAGTGAGATGTCATTTGATGCGTGCTGCAAGAATTCACTTTCCAAAGCAAGGAAAAATGTAGACTGGACAGAACTCACCCGCTGCAAGTAGGTGGTGCTTAGGAAATGCACACCGGTTAGGCAACCACTGCTATAATCATCTGCCCCAAATTTCCTACCGCCCATTTACAGTAGGTCGCTGTCCCCACCCTGGCCCCAACCTCCAATTCACTTCACATCTCTAAAGCAATATGGAGCAACAATTGAAACCAAAATATATAGAATTTGGATTTATTATGTTTCCTTCCACTGATGACACTGAAAGCGCCCAAGGGCTACTTGAGAAGAACCAGGCAGCTTCATTTTCAGCCTGCACTGCTCTTGCCCCACGCTGCCTGCCTCCACTTCTTTCTCCTCACTGGAGCAATGGGTTCGGCACTTTGGTATTTGTGCTATATTTTGGTTTATGATAAGTCAGACATGTATCGAGTGAGCACCATCTAAGGTCAAATATAGTGCTTTTTCAATTTTAGATGTTTCCCCGAACACAAGAAGCCACTTTATTCTCCTTAAGCCTTTGCTTTTATTTTATGGGGGATGCCACCAAATACACATGCTCAAACCCGAGTCCCTCAAAGATCTCCCAGCTGCGCTGCTCACAGCTGGATGCCTCAGCACACCGGGACTCCTATGAGCTCTGGTTTTTCTGCCCTAAAATGAGGCACAGAGATAAGAAATCCCATCTGTCTGTCCTTTCCCCAAACCCTGGTCCTCCTCAGACGGGAGCATGGGCCGCAGGCTGCTGCCCTCCAAGTGCCTGGAGCACCCTCCATTCCCCTGCTGGGAATCTTCCTGGGTGTTTGCTTAGCTTCCGGGCCCTGGTGCCCTCCCACCCTGGCCCAGGGGAGGTCATACCCAGGCTCCTCCTCAGCTCACGCATCCTAAGGGACAGGTCTTCCCAGGCCTCCCCTCCTCACACTGTTTCATCTGCACCTGAGCCCTAGCTCGAACCACTCCACATCATCCTCCGTGGACAAGGTGGCCCCACAGCTGCTACTCCTTGCATTGCCACTGTAGGACATCACCCACAAATCTTCCTCAACCTCACAAGAACAGAGTGACCACCGCTCTATTCCCGGTCTCACCTCCTTCCTCTAAAAGCGAGGCCTTGGGGCCCAGTGCTTCTGTTGTGTCCATGGAAAGACAGTCCAGCCCACCTGTGGTCCCTGAAGTGTGGCACCCCTTCTACTACCTTTAAAGTGGCTCTGGAGCAGCAGCTTTTGCTGGAGACAATTCTGTCCCTAGGTGGACAGTCAACGGCAATGGTTGGAGACGTTTTTAGTTGTCATACTTGGGAAGGAGAGACCAGGGACTCACTAAAAATCATACTGAAGGGGCCGGCGAGATGGCTCAGTGGTCTAAAGTGCCTGCTTAGGAAAGCTTAGGCAACTGCCGGGACCACTGTTCCATCCCCGTAACCACATGCTGCGCCAGCCCACGCCCAGGGCAGGCTGAGCCTGCCATAAAAAAATAAAATTTTAAAAAATCATACTGAACATAGGGCTGTTCCCACAGCCAGAGTAATCTGGCCCCACAGGTCACTAGAATGTGAAACTACAGTCTCCTCAAAATGGAAAGTTCAAACAGGAAAGTCAGAGCTCTAAGACCAAAAGACCATGCTGCAAAGCACGTTCTTCATGAAAGTGCAGCCAGGCTCAGTGGGGAACACCCACCACCCCAGCCAGCTTGGGAGGGTCACAAGTTTGAGGCTAGCCTGAGCAACTCAAGCAAGACTCTTGTCTCAAAATGCAATCATAAGGGCTGGGAACATATTCAGAGGGAGAGCATTCCAGGGTGTGATCTCCAGTACGGAAATGAATGAATAAATGAACGCGCTTGTGGGTTGGAGACTCAGCCACACGGGATCTCAGAGATGCCAGTGTACATACTTGTGCAGCACCTGCCTGTGGGCAGGGAGGGGAGGTTCACCCAGGGGAAGTGACCAGAAGGTAGAGATGAGGTCAGCATCCTGGGGGAGGAAAACTGCCATGCACGCCTCGTCCTATGCCAGCTGGGGGCCACTAGGTAGAGAAGAGGGCCTGTTGGCACTGACACAGAGGTCATGTTTGATCTAGGCAGTGGATTCCAACATGGTTTTTGTTTTAATATGTGGTGCTGGGGATTGCACCTGGGGCCTTACACTGAGCTACATCCCCAAGATGTCTTTTATTTACTTACATTTTTTTTTTTTGAGACAAAGTCTTGCTAAGTTATCCCAACAGGACTTGGACTTGCAATCTTCCTGCCTCAGGCTCCCACAACACTGGGACTGCAGATGTGTGCCACCACATCCCACTCCCTCGCACCCCAACCCAGAAGCACCCCTTTTATCAACTTCACTGGTGCTTCCCTATAACATTTCCTTTCTGGAGAGGTTTCCTCGGCAAAACAGAGTTTTAGAACCCCTGGCTCAGGCCAGCATTGTTGGGACTGATACATCGCAATGGCAAGAAACAGGCACCTGCAGCACTGGCTGGCCGAGACGGATGGGCACCTGGTGCAGAGGACACCGAGAACCAGAAGCACAGAGCAAAGGTGCCCCAGAACTGGGCTAGGAAGGAGCCCACTGCCACAGTGTCCCACTCACAATCCTCCTGTGCAGCCAGAAGTGCCAGCCCTGGGCCCCACTCTCTGCCACCAGGTGCTCAGGCTCTGTTGTCCCCACAGCCAGGCTGAACTTACCAGATTTATGCTTAGATGCCACTGGTTCCCAGTCAAGATCACCATAAATATGGGGACATGCAGAGAGCCAGGTCCTTGCTGCAAAAGATGCTGGGAAGGCGAAGCTACAAAGGGACCACAAATGGATCTCAAGAGGGTAGGGGCTCTGCTGCCCACCAAGACTCACAAGGAGGGAGTGAGGGGGTTCTCCTCACAGAGAGAAGGAGCCAAAAGAGTAACACCGGGCAAGAAGGGCTCTGGGGGCCCTGCAAAAGGGGAAATGCACTGACCACAGGGCAACGAAGGCACCAAGTATCACTTACATCTTTTGTTTATTTTAAATACTTTCCACAAAAACAAGGACACCAAAACATGAGCTTCACAGTTGGCCTTAAACTATGCACAAGACCAAAGTTGAGGTCCCCAGCTCTGGCTTCAGCAGTCAACAGGCCATTTGGAAACCTGATCAAAATAAGAGACATTTAAAGTTTTTACCTGGGCTCCTTTTAGATGAAATCAGATGCCAGCTACCACTGGGCTTGGCTGAAACTAACTACAAGAGAGAACCCACAACGAATTACTCAGCCAGCCAGCCAGCCACATGCAGATCATCTTTCTGACTATACTTACACGTGAGAAAGTAAGAGCAGCAAAGATGCAATTAACACTAAAGATAAAGATTTATTTTAAACGAGGGTGTATTTATAACCCACACTGTGGGGGTGGAGATGAGTGCAGACATGTCTATGGTCAGACACACGAGGATGTCTGCGCATGAGAGAGGCCAACGGGGGGTTATAACAACAGGAATCCATCGGTGGTGTTTGGCTACGAAGGATAAATCCAAGGTTCTGATCTCAAGCTTGACCTGGGATAAAGGGTGACCTGCTGCTGGAGTCGTTCTGCACAAACCAAACGAATTTTAAAATGAAACATTTATAACTTAGAGTCACTATCCTTTTTTTTAGTAGGTTTAGCTGGCAACAAATGCTGTCGTTTTTCTTCTGGGTCCTCTTTTATTTGTATACACTGACTCAGGCCTGAAGATATGCAGAGCACAGCCAGAGAAGCTAATTTATGCCTTAAAGATCTGAAGCACAGGAAAAGGTAAAACAAACTAGCAGGTTAATTAGTATAAGAATACACAGTAGAAGATTGACTTGAGATCTCTAAACACCTAAAGAGAACCTACAGGAGGTTCTCATCAACATGTTAAAAAAAATGGGTCTAAGTTTATACGGAAAGTGGTGTGGTAGGAATGTGTTCCCAAAGCTTATGTTTCCCAGCATAACGTAGTGAAATGTGTTGGGAGGTGGTAACGTGGTCTGTCCTCCTGAGGGGTCAGTGTCCCTCCTGTGGGAATAGGTTAGTCGTGGAGACAGTGAGGTTGCTATAGAAGCATGCTCTGCCGCTCTGCCTGCCTTCCCTCTCCCTTTTCCCCCTTTGCCTTTCCACCTTTTACAAAGGGGTGATGCAGCATCAAGGCCCTCACCCCGTGCTGGTGCCATGTTCTTGGTCTACCCAAACCCCCACACCATGAGCCAAACAAGTTATTGTTTGTTGTAAATTGCCAGATCTCAGGTCTCTGTTACATCATGGTGTGTGTGTGTGTGTGTGTGTGTGTGTGTGTGTGCACATGTGTGGCCACAGCATCATAACAACTAAGATAACTAGACAAAGAATGGATCTCCATGGGGGGCCAGATGGGTAAATATGGGACAGGCACATGGTGGTTCTCACTAAGCAGCTGTCAGAAGCCAAAACTAGCTAGAAACAGTGTTCTCAGGAACACACTGTTTTGAACATTCAAGACACCATTTCTTCCAAGGACAGGTCTAAGGACGTGTGAGTCACACTTATGCTGGTCATGTATGGAGCAGGAGTGAAGAAGAAAAGACATCTGAAAAATAAAATCACAGAGAAGCAGAGATCTCTGTTGAAAATCGAATGGGACCAAATCACTAGAGTCTGAAGATCCAGCTCTGGATAGCTAGATGCCAAGGAAGATGAACACATACATATAACTTCATCTGTGGTGGCTTTGGCAGAGTCCTGTGGCAAGTGTTTCCTTCAAGGTCTTTCCTGGCCTGGGGGATCTAGGATTTCCAGATTATAAGAAATTTCTGAAGCCCACTTTTCATTATAAACCCTGCCCTATGCTGTGCATTACATTTTGGCTACATGTAAGAAGTGCTAACCTCCCACCTATAATATATAACTTAAACATGGAAATTGAGGATACCAGGCACTTCTCAAAGACAAGGTCGAAGCCCAGACTCAGTGCTCCAGCCAGAATCATGAAGCACACTACATGGAATCTGTCCAGGCGGAGCCCACTGCTATAGGATGCTGGGCACTTTTTCCATTACAAAGACACTGTTCCACACGCTGTCCCTGTAAAGTGATTGCATGACTCCAAAGGGCTGGAAGAGGGGACAAGAAGATGAAAGAGAGTCAGCACAAGGAGCTTCTGTATTTTTTTTTCCAGCTTGCAAATAAGATAGAAAGCAGCCCACCCAGATTCAAGCAGCTACTTCTCCAAAGAAAGAAAATAAGTGGCCAATAAACCACAAGAAGATACCGAACATTGTCATTCATTAGGGAAGTAGAATTCAAGCCCTCAATGGGATACCTCTTGGCACCCACTAGAATGGCCATAATAAAATCAACTAGTGCTGGTGAGGTTTGTGGGAGAAACAGGAGCCTTTATACATTTCTGATGTGGGTATTCTGGAAAATACCCTGGAAGTTCTTCCAAATGTTAAAACACCAACTGACCATAAGACCTAGCAACTCCATCTCAAGTACAAATTCAAGGGAAAAGGAAATGAATGGCCATATAAACATGTATACATAAATATTCATCAAAGCATTATTCACAATAGCAAAAATAACAAAGACAGCCAAAATACCAACTGATGAAGGGATAAAGAAAATAGGTTACCTATATATGGTAAAATATTATAGTAATACAATAAAGGCAATAGCTGTGTAAGTCTATGACTTTACCACAAATCACTGAATTTTACACCTTAAAGGGGATGAGCTAAATGGGCTGGAAATCACATTTTAGTTAAAAAACAACTCAGCCCTTGAGCATCTCAGCATTCTTAACCTCGCTGGATGGGAGGGTGGGGTGGTTCCCTCCATTATTAGCTCAACCCATTGCTGGGCAGTGCATCCGAGAGACAGGGTCTCCCCCCTGGTAAACCCTGTCTCTTCATACTTTCTAGTTACAGAAATGTCCCCCCACTTCATCTCCTGCTCCCATCTCCAGCTTCATAAATATGTAACTTTGGATCCAAAAATGCTGAGGTGGTGGGGGGGAGTGGTCACAAGTTCAAGGCCAGCCTAAAAACTTCACAAGGTACCATCTCAAAAGATTTTTCTTCAAAAGGGCCAGGCATGCAGCCCAATGGTGAGTGTTTACCTAGCAGGCACAAGGACCTGGGTGAAATCCCTAGCCCTTCAAGTTAATACTACTAATTATTATTATTTAAACATAAGAAACAGTGGTTGAGATCAGGTGAATTCTGCCTCCTCAACATTTATTAGGGTATGTTCCCTGGCCTGTACATTGGACATGCTTTCCCTTCTCCTCCTTCTGCAGCAGCGGGGTGAAGTAGATGCCCAATAAACAGGAACAGTCGCATGTTCTATTGAGACACTGGTCTGCTGTGATGAAACTGCTCCATGCACATGGTCCCTGCCCTTGTAACACTGCCGGGGCAGATGGTATTAATGAGCAATACATAAGAGTGACTGCTGTGGTGAGGGACCTGTGGCAAGGTGCCTCACAAGAAATGTCAGAGAAAGCCAGCTAGAGCTGGCTCCACATGGTCCTTCCAGCTCTCTCCTTTCTGCAGTAGTTCTAGAGGACACCAAGCTCTGATCAGCAGATGGGCACTAGATCTCTACCTTAAGTTGGTGCTAGAGTTTGACAATCTCTGTGTCAATACTGTCTGTAGCCAAGGGCAAACAAAGAGTGCTGGGGAAACACCCCACACTGGCAATTGTGGGGGACAAAAGTGCAGGGAAAATGAATCCCAGCTCTGGAGAGCTGGACCATCCTCCTGTGGCCTCCAAGAAAGTGGCTCCCATTGTCAGACAGGAAAATCCCCCCCAAGAACTTAGAGCGAGCTTTCTCTAACCTCTAACTGTAAAGTGAATACTTCAAAATCATCTCTCCAGAAAAATCTCAGAGGAGTAAGCTCCTTCCAAACAGCCAAAAAGGAACCCCTTGGGCAAGTCTTCCTAAATTATCTTGCTCTAGGCTGCCTTGCATCCCCTGAAATTGAGAAGTTGAAGTCCTAACCCCCGGTACCTCAGAAAGTGAGAGTATTTGGAGACAGGGTCTTTAAAGAGGTAATTAGAGTAAAAGGAGGGTGTTGGGGTATCTCTAATCCAGTATGCCTGATGTCTTACAGGAAGAGGAAATCTGAATGCAGCCAAGTAGAGGAAATACCACATGAAGACACCAGAAGATGAACACTAGGTCAGAGGTCTCATCTACACGTCAGAGAGAAGCCTCTGGAAAAAATCCATACTGTTAACGTTCTGGTCCTAGACCTCCTGCTCAGAACTATGAGACAATAAACTTTTAGAGGGCTGGCCAAATAGCTCAGCAGATTAAAGTGCCTGAAAGCAGGCATAGGGACTGGGGGTTTGATCCCCAGGCCTGCCATGCCAGCCCTGCTGGGGCACGCACAGAGATGGCAACTGAGACTCAAAGTGATGGCATGTGCCTGTAATCCCAGATCTTGGGAGGCTGGAAACAGGTGGGTCACGTCAAGTCTGATCTAGTAGTGAGACCCTGAACACCTTGTAGATCCTTCCCTAAAGTACAAAAAATAAAATAAAATAAAATAAAATAAACTTTTAAGCCATGCAGTCTAAGTGCTGACTAGTCCTGGTGTTAAGTAAAAGTAAAAAAACTCAGTGTTGTTTCACTGTTTTTATTTCTAAAAGGTCTGAAAGATTTTCCAATGAGACCTTGGACAAGGCAGTAATGGGCTCTTGACTTTATAACTAGTTACATTTCCAATGGTGGGTCAATAACAACCTGCAGTTACCCAGGTATGGAATGCATATTCGACAAATAGTGTCTCTGAACTAAATAACTCAAGCACAGTACTAGTGGCTCACAAACACAACGGATGTCCTCCTAACCAATCTCTACTCCAGGGACCCTGTGTACTGTTTCCTGGCCCTGTGTAAAACATGCTGCAGGAAGCCTTTGTGCACTGAGTGCCTGGCTGGATCTGGGTGCACAAGGTCATGATGCCCTTTACCCCAAATCAACAAGTGTCTAGATGGTTAAAACCAGCTGTTACTATGGTTTCCCAAAACACAAGAACAACGGATGAACAGGAAGTGTGAGCAGAAAGAGAAGTTCATTCTAAGAAAACAAAAATGAATATCTACAAAAGTTTTTATAAAGCAAGTTGTGTAGGATACTGGAGTCAAAATAGGTGTGGGCAAGACTATTACAAAAGACTGATAAGTTATAAAAATATGATAGCCTGCACCCAGTTTGCTTTGCAAATAGCCTCACTCTACTTTAAGGAAACAAACTAGAGCAAACACACACATTCACACACACAATGATATACTTACATATTTGTACACTTAGGAAAGAGGATCATGACCAGAGGAACATAAATCAAGTGGGTTAAGTAAACTGGGTGTGGGGCACAAGTTTGTATTTCCAGTGTTCTAGAAGGCAGGAAGATTCCAAGTTTGGGCCCAACCTGGGTAATCTAATAATTTAGCAAAACTCTATCTCAAAAAAAAAAAAAAAATATATATATATATATATATATATATATATATATATTTATATATATATATTTATATATATATATACACACACACACACACACACACACATATACATAAAGGGGGAAAGGGGATTAGAATTTAGTATGTAGGTGAGAGGAGAAGTAAAATACAAAGATGTAGAAAAGCTCACTGAGCTTAGAGCAGCTTTTTATCAAACATTAGACATGAATTGGTTGGACTACCACCAGGCTCTACCATGTTAGGGGCACTGGGGAGACAGCTCAGTAGAATAAGTGCTTGCCTGGCAAGTGCAAGGGCCTGAGTTGAATCCCCAGTTCTGCCAAACAAACAAACACACAAACAAACAAACAAAAGAACCAGGATCTACTACATAAAAGCCACATAACCCAAGGTAAAGTGTTTAGCTTTCCTGAGCCATCTTTTCTATGTCTATAAGAAGAGATAATGACAATTCCACAGGTGACACAGCTCAGCCCTGGGACACAGCCATTGTCCATGCTAACGACCTGTTTTTACCTGAGCACTTCTGCCAACTACACAGGCAAAGCCCAGCACCATCAGGTATCGGGGCCACGCGGGAGACATTTTACTATTTTAAAACAAGACTAAAAACTTTAAAAGATTGGGAATCATTTTGTAAGAAAGCCAAACGGCACAGCGACATCCTGATCTGAGGCTTCCCACAAAGGAAGGAAGGACTCAAGTGAAGTCCAAGGCCACACCCAGTCACCAGACCTTGTGGCTGTTCGACCTCTTACTTTTCCCAATTGAAGAAGACAGATTAAAAAAAAAAAGAAAGAAAAAAGGAAATAGGCAGAATTTGCACAATAAATATTACATTCTGGAGAAGTTTTCTTTGAACAGAGTATTAGGTCAATATTTTAAAAGACAATAATCTCTTAAATATGTACTCATTAGTGAAATAAACCAGACCTACATATGCAAATATTGTAGTCTCCTTAGTATAAGGACTCAAAAGAAGGATAAAATAAATAAAGAAATAAATTTTGGGGGGGTACCAGGAATCAATCTTCAGGACCTAGCATTTTCCACATCCTC
>PVKN010011655.1:0-21421 GCA_004027915.1 Capromys pilorides
TACTCTCTCAAGTAAATGATTTATTTACAAGAAAATAAAAAGTGGTATTAAATGAGAGTAAGAAACTAGGTAAAATGCCGTAGGTTCGACCAGTTATAATTTTATATATACTTAGACTTCTAAATGTCTGTGTAAAAATGTGTAACTGTTTTCATCACATTGTATAGGGATTCATTAGACTATCAATGATTGGTGGAAAATACTGATTCGAATTTAAGTGTAAGATGTTTGATATTCAGAAAGACAGTGATGTTGAGCTCAAGTACCTATGTTATAGAGTAATAGTATCATGAAGCTTTTCTTCTGGAGGGTTAAGAACATAAGTTTAGAGATCAAAAATTAGAGAAAAAGAAGGGCTACAAGGATTGCCAATATTTTGATACTAGCCTTTCAAGGTCATTGAGGACTCAGGACATAAGAGAACTTATGCTGTAACATCCTATAACTCAATGGTTTCCCAAATTTTCTGTTCAAGGAGATTGTGGGACCACAGAGGAAAGGGATTGATGATGTATAGAGTACCTAAGGAGAATCACCTAGAGAGAAGACATTCTCTCAGGCTCTCACAGAGAGCAAACTAGTCAAACAATGGCCGTGACTCATCCAGACAGCTGACACTGACAACAGTTCTACAAAGCACTGTACATGGTTCCAAAGTAAATCCTGAGGGGATTTGACTGACCATGGGAGATACAAAAGTAACATGTTTTGTTATGCAGCTCTTGCTTTAACTTACCCTTAACCACCCAACAGAAAATTTTAATCATGAGGCATAAAACATAAAGCTAGATTAGTATGCTGAGCTGTAAAAGGCTTAAATCAACAGCTTCCAACATTGCCAGTTCTGCCAGCAATCCATTGTGATTATGGAATACTAGACTATGTATACAACTACTTTCTCTTAGTTCAATGAGAAGAAAATTTTGTACCAACAATGATTAGAAAAATTATCATGTCTACATCCTGTGCTCTGTATAACTACTATGAGGACAATAATACGCATTGTATCAATTACTAGGAATGTACTATTATCATGTTTTTGAAAATGTCACATTAAAAACATTTCAGACACAATGAAGAAATAATAATGCTGTTTGAATGCCGAGTAGACATCATGACCCAGCATGTCCAAGACTGAATTTTCTCCTCCAAATGTTTCAAGAAGCCCCAGTTACTGCCCAGTGCATCACTGCAGTGTTCTTGTCCAGTACCCCTGAAGATGAATTACTCCCTCTGGCTTCCCTTTACAGTGACCCACTTGTTCCAAAAGAAGCTGGTTTCTAGCACACATTGTTTACCCTTGTCAATATTTTTGTTCAAGTTTATATTTGCACAAAGGATATTTTCCCTTTCAGTTTCTTTGGTTCTAAAAGAAATTGCCTATTTCTGTCATGCCTTCTAAAGTGGGAGATTCTGTTTCCTCTGTCTTCAATTCCACATTTCCAGGCCTCTGTCATCTTCCTAGTCTAACTCAGCAGCATGGATTATATTGCAGTGGGCTTCTAGATCATTCCCTGATCCTGGTCATCACACCTCTCCCTGCATGCACGCTGAGCAAGCCTGAGCAAAGCTTAGGAACAGTCCTTTCAATACGAAAGTCAGAGGCGTCACTCTGTGGCGCACATCTGTGCCACACTATTTTTTTTTTTAACCTGAGAGTTTATCTCCCCTACAAGGTCCCCCAGGAATTGTAACCCTTGTTCATCTCTTTGCCTCAGCACCTACCAAAATGTCACTTAAATATTGTGAGTGTCTTGCTACTCCTCCAACAGGAAGAGGCCACTCTCACCCCAGGACCCGTGTTCTGGCTGTTACCTTAGCTTCAGAGGCCAGCGTGTAGATGTCTTCACACTTCATTCCTTCATCTACCTCAAGTCTTCTGCAAGTGCCGACTTCCTAAGAAGACACTGTTATTTTCTTGCTTGAATTTTCAGTCACACATCCAGACTTTCTAGGACCCCCTTCTCTGTCCATGCTAGATGTTCACAATGCCAGTATTGACTATTTTTTCTCTTCCCTGGCTGGAAATTAAGACTTACACAGGTTTTGCATATTTGCCCTTCGGATCATGTATATGTATCTGTGTCTAGAAAAGGTGCTCAAAAAGTGTTACTCTGTGAAGCTGCCCACAGGATCTCGCTCTTGTTTTGTATTCCTGCTTCTCATCTTGCTGACTCCTTTATACCTGCAGCTTCTAGAAGATTCTTTTGCAGCCTTTCTGTGTGTGTGCCCAGGATGTGCATCAGTCATGCAGTGTTAGTACATTTCAGTGTTTTTTATATTTATAGACTTGTCACATGATTACAAATGGAAAAGAAAGTACTACCTGCTTGTTTGGGACCCATTATGTTCTTTTAAAACCTGACATTGAGTCTGTTTTGTTGGCAGCAGAATTTGGGACCTGAATTCCCTAAACCAGTCCGTTTTTAAATGCATTCCTCACAGCTCTGTTCGAAGGGTCTGCTGACAGTGCAGGAATAGCCAGGAGGTCTTTTTTGTCCACCCATCAGGGGTCATAGCTGAGCCTGGCCCAGGTCTCCTCAGCCAGGCAAGCCAGCTATTTTGGATTCTATATTCAGGTTTGAGTAAGATTTTGTTGGAAGAAAGGATTCTAGAACTATAAATTTTTTTTTTGAAAACAACTAAATTAGGTCATATTCCCAGCTCTTGACTCATTTTGATCTCTATAGATACCATTTATGCTTTCAGTTCTTGCCAATTGTGGAGTTAAATGGAATCACAGAGAATATCAAAATATAAAATTTCTAAAAAATTGTCTTTCCAAACTGACAGTTTCTATTCAGTTCTATTTTTACATAAATTGGGCCCAGTGATCCTTTTCTTACCTTCTATTGGAGGCTTTATTTAATTGATTTGTTTATTTTGCCGTTCTGTCTTCTTGGTACACTGAGCGGCTGAGTGCTGCTTGCTACAAGAGTGTCCAAGAAAATTCGTGTTTGCTATTAAATAAAACAGAGGAAGAAGCAAGGAAAATCAAAATGACAGAACTTATCATGTCACCACATGTCATGCTGTCAGAATCTTTAATTTGATGGCTGAAAAAAAGCCCTCGCCTACAGATGTGCAACACCTCGCCATTCTGAGTCATCCAGGAACGCTGGGTGTCTTCTCGTCCTCCATTACCTTACCAGATTCTTCCATATTCACTTATTTTTAAGTTTATTTTAATTTTCTTTCTCTGGTTTATTGTTCTAGGTAGCATATTTACATTTGCATGGGTCACATGCTGTCTTGTCTGACCCCCTTTTATCCAATAAGTAAATAAACTGATGCCACACTCTCCTGTTGGCCCTCTTCCTCCACTTTAGGGGTGCATTTTGTTTTGTTTAGTGGAACCAGAGGTTGAACTTGGGGTCTCACATTTACCAAGCAGGTGCCAGCGTCACTGAGCTGTATCCCTGGCCCCAGGGGTGTTCTTGAGCAAGTGCTTGGCATCTTTATGGTTCATCTCTTTGCCAAGCTCAGCTCAAGACATAACTAGGGGGCGTGGTTTTCCATCTCTAACAAGAAGGCAGGTTTCTTAGGCAAGCGCAGTACCTGCTTACAGCCTTACAACACTTTAAGCCAAGGACTCTTGACCGAGACCATGCACTAGAATGATCTTGAGAGCTTTGAAAGATACTGCTGTTCAGGCCCCAATGATGCCCAAATCTGCCAGAGTGATGTGGATTCAGTCCACGCCCTGGCAGGCACAGCAGTGCCCCAGATCCTGCCGATGCTCAGCTAATCTCGAAGAACACTTTTCTGGCAGGAGAAAGTTTCTGAAAACACAACTTGCATTTGTTTTCAATTTGACGTTAATGTATGAGACTCGAAGAAAAACATGAAAATGCGATCAGGGCTGAATTTAATGCTGCGTTTCTAGTTTAATCTGCCCTAGAGTGATGGAGCCCGGGCACAGAGGCAGACATGGCATGAACATGGTGAAGTGTAAGCTCCAGTACGTCTGCTGCTCGGTGCCTCTGAGTAGTGGGCTCAGACCTGAAGGGTGTTCAGTGGGATCAGATCTGAAGGGCGCTCAGAGAGGGCGGGTCAGCCGGCCGCAAAACAGCACCTCTAAGAATTGCTGGGTAGCTGTCTGAACAGAGCTCAGAAGTCAGGGACTTGCGTTCCTTAGTTCACAGCAATTTATTACAGTGCCTGTCATGATTTGATAGCGAAATTTGTTTGCAACCCTACTTTTGTGTGCATAAGGTTGCATATGTTTGCGCAAAAACAGACCCGCAAGTTGGCTCTCCATGGTGTCTGCTCAAGGCCTAGCAGGAGCTAAATCTGCCTTGAGCGCAGTTCAGAAAAGGAGTGGGATTCGCCTTCCAGTGACAGCCTTAACTGTTAGAAATGCAGCGTTAAAAAAAGGCCCATTGATGCTTTTCTGCAACAAAATGATAGAATTCCTACTGTAGGACGCAAAAACATTTAAAGCAAAAACATGGTATTTTTATTGTGAATTTTTGAGTTTATTTTCTTTCAGTTCTTCTGAGTCACTTATATATGTCTGTAAATGCCACTCTGAAATAGAAATAGCTCATGTCCAAGCATTAATATGTAGGACATATAAAAAACTTGGAGAAAATAAATCCCCTGAGATTAAAAAAAAAAAACTAACCAAACTGAGCAGATGAAATGAACAGACACTTCTCAAAAGAAGTAGAAAAGCCCATAGGTACTTAGGAAATGCTCAGGGTCTCTGACTAAGAGAGAAATATAAATTAAAATAGCCTTGAGACTCCATCGCACTCTAGAGAGAGTGGACTCAAAGCACAGCAAATGCTGCCAAAGATGTGGGGCCAAGGAGCCCTTCTAAATCATTAGCTGGACTCTCACTCCATCAGCACGACCACTACGGAAACCTGCGTAGAGAGGCATCAAATAACGAAGACTAGAATCTCACTTGGTCCAGCTGTCCCTCTCTGGGGCGCTTTCCCAAGAATCCAGTGGCCACGGCAGTGATCCACGCGGGGCAGGGTGACAGCAGTGCAGCTCACAGACACCCAACCCCGTAGGCAGCCTGTGTGGCCAGCAGGGAACAGGTGGATAATAAAAAAGGGGGGACGAGACCCACGACTGACAACCTCACTGTCATAAGCTAGTTTTGAGTCGTTTGTAGGCACGTGGGTACACCTCAAGATGATATGGATAAGTGGATTAAGTCCGCCACAGCATGAACTATTGCAATCAGATCCCTGTCGCTGTTTCTCTTGTATGAGAACTCCTACACAGAAAAGGTTGGAAGAGCTGAAGGAGGTAAGGTTTGCAGGAAAAGTGGGACGCGCTCTGGAGTGAAGGGAACGGAATCTGGTCACACGGGAGACAGGAAGGCAAGGGGAAGGGAACAGGGTGAAGATGGGCTATCATGGAGCATGGGCCAGGAACACGCACATGATGAGATTGGCCCACCCCCGCCTGGTTGTCTTCATGTTGAACCATGCAACCCATTCTTCATTCCAATATGTTTCCCTGACTGACCTTGACACTGAGAAACTGCTACTTCTTGTTCACGGCGCTTAGCTTCATCTGCACCTGGGTACCCTAGTTTCCTGTAGTGATGCAGGTCTGTAAGCATATGCAACCGTCGCCCCACTGCACCCCACGTACGTGCCGAGCTATGCAGATGTCGGTTCTTGCTACTGCATCCAGTCCAACAAATTAAGGACCAGTCCTTGGAACTTCGCAACTTGATTTTACTGTGGAGAAGCCTTTTCTTAAAGAAACTTTAGAAGAGAGCTCCACAGCCATTCGTTCATCTCTGGATTCACATAAAATGAGGATGGATTTGAATTGAACATGAAAACCAAATTGAGAAACTTGGTTTCTTCCGCTGGTGGCCTGGGCATGGGTCGATGGCGGGTCGGCCCTAAGGAGCCCCTGTGCCCACAGCTTGGCCCCCACTCATGCTATTTAGAAGGCCAGGTTCTCAGAATGGTGACCATAGTCGGAGAGAAGAGGTGAAGGCAGTACCACTGCTCGGTCTGTATTTTAAGATTTCCCCATGGATTGAGACCAGATTTGCCATCTTTAGGTGGCACCAAAGGAAGTCTGACTAGGGACATTTTAAAAATCAGGTGGAAGAGGAACTACAGAGAAAGGAAGGGCACATAACCCAGTTAAATTCTTACCCTTTGTACTATTTTGGTCCAGTGATTCTCTAAATCTTTTCATATATAAATAGTAAGTGCTTTTCTTTCTAATTCTTTTTTCTTTTCTTTTTTTAAAAAATGTATTTGGTACAGGGTCACACTACACAGCTCAGACTTCTAGTGATCCTCCCATCTCAGCCTCCCCAGCCAGGGCTAGGGTTACACACATGGGCCACCACGGCCAGACTTGCGTTCAATTCTGTTTTTTCTTTTCTTTTCTTTTCTTTTCTCTTCTCTTCTCTTTTCTTCTTTCTTTCTTTCTTTCTTTCTTTCTTTCTTTCTTTCAACGTATGTAGTACAGGATCTGCAGGGTCTGACAACACAGATGACACTCAGTGACCCTCCTGTTTTCAGCCTTCCAAGTGCTGGGATTACAGGTGTGCCTCACCACGCCTGTCTCCATTGCCTGGCACAGCATTCCCCAGGATCGAACCCTGGTCCCTGCCCCTGTGTAAGCAGGCGCTTTAGTCCACTGAGCTCTCTGGCAGGTCCTCTTTCCAATTCTTGTAACTTATTTTTGTCCCTTAATTTAGATGGCTAATATCCTATCGCAGTGTTACTTGGCATATAGAATGGCCAGCAATTTTACCACAGTCCTGAGTTAAGTACTTCCCCAGCCATCTTAAAACACTTCAGTCTCCTTTTGGGATACTCGTAGTTCTCCTACAGAGGACTTAAGTTCAATTCCTGCTATTGAGACTTTTAAAATCAAGTAAATTTATGGATTTTTATTTTAATTATTTTATTGGCACACTTTAGATATGCATAGCAACGATGTCCATCCCTGTGTGCCTGTGCACGATCCGTCTCCGTTCTTCGTTTTTCCATTCCCCCCCCCCCCACTTCGGTTGTGCTTTATCTCTCTTTTTCCCTATACAAACTTGGCTTCCATTTTCCCTTCTGTTCTTTTGTTCTTGTTCCTCTTTCCTTCTCCCTGTCTTGCTCCCCTTTTCATCCTAACATTTCCTTTCCATTTCCCAATATCAATTCAACATTTTTGTCTTTATTGATATGGTTTCTCACACCAAGGAAACCGTAAGATATTTACACACTTGTGTTCTGTTTGTCTCACTTACAAGTATGGCCTCACCGGGCATTCATTTTCATAGGAATGTCTCCGGTTTAGTTCCCTTCACTCCTAAGTAGTACTTCACTATAGATAAAAAGCACGTCTGTCTTATCCATTCAGTTGATGGGCCCTTGGGCTGTTTCTGTAACCTGGAAACCAGTGTGGAGATTCTTCAAAAAGCTAGGACTGTAAGTGTCATCTGACCCAGCTATTCCTCTTCTTGGTGTCTTCTCAGAACTGGAAGCATCATGCCACACTAACACATGTCTGCTCATGTTTATTGCAGCACAGTTTATAAGAGCAAAATCTTAGAGACTATATTTTTATGAAAAATACTATTTGACAAAACCAACCACAAAATAAAAAGAATAATATTGTCTTCATGTTTTTTGCAAGTCTTTTTCTTGTTTATCATGGTAGAGAATAGCTGGATTTGCATACCTATCCCTTCTCTCCACATGTGCAGCATGGTCCATTGCATGGTCTCAGGGAGAAGGTTTTGCATCAACAGGATGATGAGACTGGAAACACCAAGCAGCACCTTGGCATGCCTACGGGTGTGGCCTACCTGTGAGCCTTGCAGAATGTACATGGGGCCCCCAGAGATGCGCACACCGCACTGGAGAAACGAGGACGCCAACATGGCGGCAGATGAGGGAAGCCAGATGTCCAGAGAAAGCAGGCATGAGGTAATCACCTGATTCATGCAGAACCAAACCCAAAGCATGAAATCAACTGAAAAACAACATTGTCCCATATCGTAGGGCTTGAATGTCACACCCAGCTGGGTGTTGTTGGCTTGGTGGTGTGACAGAGTCTTACTACATTGCGTGCACTGGCCTCAAACTTCTGACCATCCTGCCCCAGCCTCTCCAGTGGCTGGCGTCACAAGTGTGTGATGGTACATGTGACAAAGGAAGTGAATTCTATGAATTGCATAAAATATATTTCAGATGGCTAAGAGTCTGGAAATAAGAGATGGGAAATCAGAAGTGATCTTAATGGCCTTGGTGAATCATGATGAGACCCAGAAGGGATTTCAAGAGTGGTTAATCTTACTGCTGCCATAAAAATAGAATAAAAAGCACTTAAGGGCTCTCGACATGTGGCTGATACAACAGAAGAAAAGAGACTGGGACAGAGGGGGACGGAGGCTTTGACTTGAAAAAGGCCCACACGATGCAGTATTTACATCCTCCACACCTACAAACTGTGCAGAGAATTCTTGTAAAGACACCATAAATACATACATAAAAATGTGTGTGTGTGTGTGTGTGTGTGTGTGTGTGTGCAATTAAACAGTAAAAAGAACATCTTAGCAGCAATATTAACTTTAGGAAGATGAAATAAACATCACTGATAAATATAAGGGGTTAGGGGCAAGCTCCATACAGGTGACATTCCTGAGAAATAATATTACGGCAATTATTAAGATTCTGTTCTTCTGTCTCTTTTTAAATAGCGTATTGGAGCGACTGCCTAAATTCTCATACTTTAAACAAGATGGTGTGCTTGTTGTTTGGGAGTTGTTGTTTTATTTTTGAATGCAACATGCAGACAGAAATCTAAATGTGAAGCTATTAACCTTGAAGGATTAGAAATGCAGCACTTCAGGGGTGAAATGTGCCCCCACCCCAACCCACTGGATGAAGAGCTTCAGAGACTACTGAAGGAGACGGGTTTGGGTTCCTTTCCAGAGGTGACGCTGAGTGAAGCCCCATGGCAGAATCCCACTCTGCTCAGCCACACTTGGAGGATGAGCCCCTGAGGCACCGTAGGGCGGAGTCTCAACCTAACCCAACTGCACCTGGAGGTGGAGAAGGGCTTGGCCCCCAGGTCCACATCCACAGAGGAACAGCCTTGGGCTTCCACAGAGGGGAGCCTCTTGCAGGGTCTGTTAAGGCCTTCACGGCAGCCATGCCTGCTGACACATCCATGCAGGTACACAGAAGCCCTAGAAAATAAATGCTTGGGGTTTTTGTGTGTGGTAGAATTCTAGGGGATTGAACCTAGAGCCCTCAGACTGAGTAAAATTCCCAACACCCACTTTCCTCCACTTTTTAAAAATAAATTTGAGATGGTCTCAGCCTTGAACCTGGGCTCTTCCTGTCTCAGCCTCCTCGAGCTCTGGATTTACAGGTAGGTGAGTGCCACCAGGACCAATGAAACTTTATGTTTTTAAGCCATTCAATGCTTGCCATTTTGTCATGGTGGCACCTGTGTGTTCTGTATTAGAAAAAGGCTCCTGTTGTTGAGCTAATCACGACATTCTTTACGTTATTTCTAAAGCCTTGGATCTACCCCAAAGCTCAGTGCATCAGTCTGGCTTATTAGAAAATGTCTCTGTGCTTCCCTTTTGAATGTTGGAACTGTGCGCATTGCTAGAACCCCCCCTTTGGGTGGAATCTTCAGGGCTGCTGTGTATAGAATCATGCCATCTGCAGAGAGAGCTTTATTTTTCCTTCCTAAGTTGGAGGCTTTGAATTTTGCATTGCCTTTTTGCCTAACTGGTCCTGTGAGGACATAGGTGGAGTTTTCTCTTGAATAGGGGTGGCAGGGGTGAGCCTATTTACATGCATTTTCTTGATCATAGAAGGGAGCTATCTTTCTACCACCAAGCAGTGTGTCAGCTAGGAGCCTGTCCTGTGTGTCCCTTGTGATATCAAGGTACATTCTTTTTCTTTCTAGTTTGTGGAGCCTTCACTAAACTCAGTGAATTGTGTTAAAACTAGATGTAGTAGTTGGACCTACAGTCTAACCATCTAGGAAACTGAGGCAAGATGGTTGACAAACCGAGCCCTGCCTGGACAACTTAGGGGAGCTCTGCCCCAACATTTTAAAGAGACTTTAAATATGGGATGTAGCGGCTCAGTGTGAAGGCTCTGGGTTTGATCACTAGTGCCCCTACCACAAAAATAAATACAATCATAGTTGTTATAATGCTAACTGAAGTGACTCTTTCTTGTACTATGCCAGCATTTTAGGAGCTGCTTGTCATCTGGCTCACCCTTCCCAACCCTAAGCCATGGAATGTGCTAAGCCTTTTAGAGACAGGATGCGACCCCAGGTGTCCCAGCGCTCAAACCAAGACTTGACTTAACCCCTACCCTAGTTGAGGCAAGTGCTCCTACCCAAAACAAACTCTGCCTTTTGCCTTTGTTTGGTTTAAACTCTGTTCTTACCTTTATTTGACCTAAACTTTGTGTCTCCCCTTTGTTGTAAGCTGACTCCGCTACCTCTCTCTATAACAAACTTCATCATTGCTATATTGTAAAACCTTATTCTCACTATGAACCCCAACCCTGGCTGCAGATGCTCTCACTAATAACAGACATGCCCATTGACAAATGTCTTTCCTGATTACAAGAACAAAAGACGACTCCCAGGCCCTGCGACATCTCTTCCTCCCTAACCTTGGTGCCAAACGTCATTCCCAATTATAGGATCAAAGACAATTCTTAAGTTCCCCTATCTAATCAAAGACAATTTCCAAGTCCTCTCCTTTCCACCCCCAGCCCTGTGGTTTCTCTCTTTAAGTATCTTTGTTTGGCCTCAGTGGATGATTCATTCTCTTGACCCACAGGAGAGTGCTGACTGCTGAGCTCAGCTGATAAAGCACTCCAAATTTTCTTCTGTTTTGGGTCTTTGTTTCCTTTGTGACATGCAACAATAGCAATATTGAGTTTTGCCAAATGATGTTTTACCAACTATTAACACAATCACATGGTTTGTTTACTTCATTCTGATAATTTAGTGAATTACAATTGTGATTGAGTTTTGTAATCAACAGATGAGTGGACAAAGAAAAAGTGACATACATATGCAATCTTATTAAGCTTTAAAGAAGGACAAATTATGGCCACTTGACAATAATTTCTTGGATAACATTATGCTCAATGAAATAAGCCAGACAAAGAGAGATAAACATGTGGTCTCATTTACGTGTGGGCTTTTTTGTCTTGGTTACTAAGGACTGAATCCAGGACTGCGGCAATGAGTGACAGACCACATCTCATTTTGTTTGTGTTTGAGACAGGATCTACATAAGTCTCTCCATTTCCCAGGATGGCTGGGCCCAAAATTGGTACCCTTTTGCCTCAGCCAATCAGAATGCTGGAATTACAGCTAAGTGCCAACCTCACCCCCGTGGCGTTCGCAAGAGTCGCACACTTAGAAGCAGGGTGTGGAGGTGCGACTGAACTGTAGAAAGGTGTAGGGATGGCCAGCGAGGGCAAGTCTGAATTATAGGAAATACCTCATGGCTAGAGAAATTTGTACCTCATGGCTAGAGCCTGGCCTGCTTCATAGAACTAACAGTATTGTATTATATACACAAGATTTGCTCAGGAGGAATGCTTCCACGCTGGCTTCCTCAGTGACTGTACCCATCTGCACTCTGCCAACAGTGATGGAGAAGGGTTCCTTTTCCCCCAAAGCCTCATTGGGATTTTTTATTGGTTGACTTCTTGATGATAGCCATTCTATCCAGAATTAGAAGTCCCAAACAACCCAGCTGTTCCCTTCCTGGCAGTTTTTCCAAATGACCTGAAAACATCACACCACAGTGATTTATGTGTGCCCATCTTTAGAGTACTGCAATTCATCATAACTAAATATTATTAGTTATGCCCATCAAATGGGGAATGGACCAAAAATAAGTGGCATTTTATACAATGGAGTACTACTCAGCTATGAACAAAGAAAAACTTGAGGTTTTTATAGGCAAATGGATGTAACTAGAAACTATATTGGTAAGTGAAATGAATCAGACATCCATATGCAAACAACTTAATGTCTCCATAGTGTATGAACCTGAAGATAAATAAAATCTGAAATATGTAATCGATCATGTGAAAGGGAAAGAATCTGTTCAAAGGAAGAGAAAAACTGGGATGAGGAAAAGGACAAAAGAAAGAAGAGGGGCTGGGGAGATAGCTCAGCAGTGTGCGCACCTGCCTGGCAGGCTTAAGGACCCGGGTTTGATCTCTGGTACTGCATGCTGTGCCATGCCAGGTCTGCACTGAGCTGGCCACAGAAACCAGGCATGGTGGCCCATGCTTGTCATTCCAGTGCTGGGGAGGCTGAAACAGAAAGATCACTATGAGTTCAACATGCATAGAAAGACCCTGTACCAAATATATAAATTAAAAATAAAAAGAAAGAAAAGAAACAGCTATATTTATGTATGCATATGGGTAACTTAAATAATTGTACAGCTGAGTTTTGCTCGTCTATTGAAAGAAGCAGTTAATACTTAAATTTTTTTTCCTATCCCTTTCAATTTTAATTTCTCATACTACTTTTTTTTTTTTGCCAATTTTATAAGTGTGTATGTGGTCATCTAAATAATTAATTTGAAATTAACATTATGCATTACAATAGCCCTTGCCTAATTCCTGTTATTTTGTTTAGTGAAAGTCTGTATTATTTCTAATTTTTTTTTTACCATTTGTGTATTCTGTTTATTTTATGTATACATGTATGTATGTATGTATGTATGTATGTATGTATGTATTTATTTGTTTATTTATTATGTTATGGTCAGCGCAGCCTGCCCAGGGGTGGGGCTGGCACAGCATGTTGTGCCGGGGATTAAACCCGGTCCCTGCAGTTGCCTAAGCAGGTGCTTTAGATCACTGAGCCATCTCACCAGCCTTGTATTCTGTTTAAAAAAAAAAAAATTGTGATTTGATAGAGAAGAATTCATGTTTTATGTCAAATCTTCTTATCGCGAGCAGTAAATGGGTGACAACGGAGCAGAAGGGGATGCTGGGAGTAGTGGCTGTGCTCTGGGCTCTCTCAGCCACAGTCGCGTGTTGTGTGGTTAAACATCCCTGGATGATTCATTTGTATACATTAAATATGCACAGATTTTTAGATGCCAGTCATATGCCCGTGACGCAAATTTCAAAATGAACACAAAATTTGGCAATAAAGATGCAATGAATTTCAACAAGTGGTCAGTTGTCCCCAGCCTTGGCTGTTGGCCCTCTGCAGGGAGAAATGGACCTGTGGGTCTCCAGGCTGCGTGTGGCGGCGCGACTTGATGTCACCAAGGCAAGGTAAGTGAAGTGGCGGTCGCCAGCAGAAGCTGAATGGGTTAAAAGCCGGGGGGCCACTGTCCACACTGCCCACACTGTCCATACTGTCCACACTGACCACACTGTCCACACTGCCCACACTACCCACACTGACCACACTGCCCACACTGTCCACACTGTCCACACTGCCCACACTGCCCACACTGTCCACACTGCCCACACTGTCCACACTGTCCACACTGCCCACACTGCCCACACTGTCCACGCTGTCCACACCTCCCACACCGGCTCTCTGCCCTTGCTGTGGTCTGCAGCAGCAGCGACTGCCAAGGCAGCCATGAGACACGACAGAGCACACTCCCACGCAGACTCCCGGCTTCCGCAGAATGTGTGCAATAAAGAAATTCTGCTGCTAAAAGCTACTGATATTTGGTGGCAAGAGCTTGTTTGTTACCGCAACATAGATGGCCTGGTTCAGATGATAAAACCAACAAATAAAATTATTAATTTCAACAAATAAGTAAGTTCTCTCGGTGTTGGATGTATTCTACCTTTCTGATTTTTCGAAAGTAAATTTAGTCTCACACCAACAAATTCTTTTTTTTAACAACACCATTTTCATAGAAGGGATTAGCACAAGCTTGTTGTCAGTGTATGAAGTACATATTTATATTAAACAGATAATTCCCTTTAGCAGATGTTGAAGCTAAAGATCAAGGATATAAGAAAATATGGATCATATGGCCAGGAAATGAATGGATTGTTATTTTGGGCCAACTTCTGATTCAATCTGCACTCACGCCCCTTCCGTATGCTTCACAATTTGTTTGGTTGGGGAAAAAAAAAAAAGTAAATCTTCTCACCTCATGGCAGCTTCTTATCCTCCATGCTCCAAGTGGGTAGCCTCTCATTCTGGCTATTTTATGCATCTTCTGGAAACAGCTTTAAAATAAACTTGCTTCTACGTTCCAGAAGCAAGCTTCTCCTTAGGCACGGGGATGACCCGGATGGCTGGGTTTTCCCCCAAATAGAAGGAGTTCGAGAAAATCTGGAGGGAGCTTGTTCTTGTTTTTATGCAACAAAGTAGGAGATTAACAAAACCTTGGAAAACATTCAGAAAGAGATGTAGGGCAATCTGCATATCACCCACTAGGATTCACTTTTCTTTCATTTGCAAAACAATAGGGAGGTCATTCCAACCATACCGATTGGTTTCTTCATCTGCCCCTTAGCATGAGAAGAATAAGGATAATTACATTAAAACACACAACTATCTGTAAGTTTTATGTGTCAGTGCCTAGATAGAGGACTTAGACCAGTCAAATTAAGCTGATGATATCTTCTTATTTTTGCCAGCCATAAAACGCTATCTGTTTCGCAAGATGAGGGCAAAGATAATTAAAAATTTATTAAAATAACTCCACCTCGTTTTCCATAATGGTGATTACAGTTTCTTTCCTTCCTGTTTAAATTAAAGAAACCACACTATTCAGTTTCTCCCTCAGAGTATAAAAAGTAAAGGGGCACGGCCTCCCCGCCCCCAGGCCCCCAGCGCCCAAACGTTCAATCCGGGTGGGTCCTGGTTTCTGCCCAGGCTGGCCTCACACTTCCGGGCTCGCGCAGTCTCCCGTCTGCCTCAGCCTTCTGAGCAGCCTGAGTCCAGATGTGCGCCAGGTCTCCCAGCCTGCACAAGCTCCTTCAGACATGAGATATCAAGACATGTGCATGGCTCCCTGGGAACTACACAGCCAGCTGAGAGCCGGTTCTTCTATCTTCCCCATTAAATGCAGCATTCTGCACTAACAAGTAGTGTGAGCCTTTCTGTACTTTCCAGGCAGCAAAGGGGCCCAGATGGAAGGTAGAAAACCACAGGTGAAGAAGGCAGCAAGGTCATTTATCTTTGTGTTTAGTTCCTAGTCTCTGGCATAGCCAAGGTAGACTCAGCTCACACAGTCCGCTCAATTTGCCAACCTGGGAGCCATCCATAGGCACAGAAACAGTGTATTTTACAAGGCATGGAATGATTTCCATTTTGTAAAGTTTATTTCTATTCTCTAGCTGTGAAGCATATCAGAGACATTTTCTAATCAGTGGGACAAAGTGGCTGACACCCATGATTTCAGGGAAGAGAGGCTTACAGCTTTGTCAAACTGTCCCAGTTGGCTCACTCCACGGCAGGCTGACTCCCAGGAGACGGCATGGCTAAGGCACTTGGTGGAAGAAAGTTGTCTGCATCCTGGTGGCCACGGAGCAGAGCAGCAAGGGAGGGGCTGGACACAGGAGTAGAGTCACCCAGTCATGTCCTAGTGGCTTGCCTTTTACAACCAGGCCTCTCTTCTGAACAGGAACATTTGGGGGAACTTTAACTCCAAGCTATAGAATGACACCCCTGCTAACCCCTAACTCTTTTTTTTTTTTTTTTTTTTTGGGTGGTACTGGGAATTGAACTCAGGACCTTAGAGTTGCCAGGCAAGCACTTATTCTATGGAGCTATCTCCCTGGCCTCCCCCTTTTTTTTTCTTTTTCACATTGATCTCTGTATGAAAGATGCATTTCATCTATTTCTAGGAGTCCTCAAAGGCTTAACAGTTGAAACTTTAAGCAAAAGTCCAAAGTCTCTGCTCTTCAAGGCAAACTTAACTGCGATGTCTCTGTAGAAATTAGAAAGTTAAGTGCTTCCTCTAACACACAGGGTGCAAGTTCTAAGAGGCAGGAATGGAACTATAAAAAGTCAACATAACAAAGCAAGGCCACAACTCAGAATGTAAATGATCAATCTTGCAGTTCCATCCTCAACATTCCAGGCAGATTGTGACCATAGATGATGCCTAAGGGGACAGGCAACCCCACCCCTGTTGCCTTCCTGGTGGCAGCCCACACGGCCTCTTTTCTGGGATAGCCGTCCCCTGCTGCATGTGGCTTTCCTCAACAGATAGCCCATGTCCCTGGCATCTCCAAATCACAGTGACCCCTGCATCTTTGGCTTTACTCTCTAAGTTTTCTCCATTGTTCCCTTGAGGGCACATGACCTGGCCACTCGGGCTTTCTTTAAAATGTTTGTGGAGGCCTCTCCAAAACTCTTATGCTGCGCAAGGCTTAAAAAACTGGTACCATCTACCTGATGTTACCGTCAGCTTGAGCAGTGATAGCCAGGCCCCCTTGAGCCTTGGCTGCAGAGACCTTTAAGCACTTAGACGAATGATCTTGGGGCAAAGTTCCCCTCTGTGGCTTTCAAGGAGCAGGGTACCCTTGAGCACACTTCTGAAAACAGTGTCATTCAAAGGTCTTCAGTCATTTATACCCATGAGACTGGGCAAGGTGGGATCAGGCCAGTCCTGAGATGCCTTTAAGCCATTCTTGCTAGTGTGTGGACGTAGAACACCTGTGGGTTTTTCAACGCTAATTTTTTCAGAATTCAACCTCTCACTCCAACAACATTTCTTTTCTTCTCAGTGGCAGAACATTTCAAATTATTCAGCTCTGATTTGAGTCCTGATACCCACTGTAAACCTGGCTGGAAGCAGCCAGTAGTAGCCATGCTGTAGCTTGAACATTGGATTGCCTTGAAATTTCTTCCTCTAGTTTAAGTAGTATATTGCCCATATTCTCGTCTTTTGCAGTCTCATCGTGTGAGCAAAATGAAGACAGTTTTTTTTTCAGAATGTAACACTCAGGGTCTCTAACTTAACTTGCAGGGGACTCCTTGTCCTACCAGGAGCCTCCTGAGTGTGGCCTTTACTGTCCACACTCCTAACAGTGCCCTGCTCTTCTGAGTTCTGATCAGAAATCCCAGTAAGTCTTGCACTGAACATACCAAGTTGTTTAGAGCCAACATCTCTAAAGCTTTTCAAAGTCCGCTGAGAAATCAGTTCCAAAGGGCTCCAAATCCATGATCAATAAAGTCATAGAGAGTGACTTTACTCTGGAACCAAAACTTGCAGGAGTCACTTTTTTCTTTTCACTGAGACAAGATATCTGACCTTGCACATCAAAGGGCAAGAGGTTTGTGTGGCTCTCAGAGTCAGTGGGTTCAGTCCGTGGTTGTCTGGGTTCAAAACAGATACAGCTTGGGTGAAGAGCCCAACGAGGGAGCTGCTCCAGGTCTGGTGTCTGGGAAGGTGTGAGGGGAGGAGGCAGGAATAAGGAGACACTTGTCCTGTGCTCACCTGCTCTGGTCCTCCTGCTCTGAGAGACCCTGCCTCGGAATACAAGACTTGCATGGGACATCTGAGACAGGTCATCAATGGCAGTGGCATTAGAAGACATAGAATGCTCTAAGAGTGGATGGAGAAAGACCAGCACCCACGACAACAAGGTAAACTAAGTGGAGAAACTTGAGCTGGCTTCTTTCTCTCACTACAAATTGAACTCATATTTCTGTTTTGTTTTATTTCTTGAGTATGTAAAGCATCAAGCAGGTAATACACAACCTGGTGGCCGTATGTGCATTGCCCATGTTAACCTGCTTCTGGCTTTAGCGCAGCATGGATATGTTTCTACATTCTTAATGAACAAATACTTGTTAGCAATAGATAGGTAATAGAACTTCTGAAAGGTATTTAATTCTCTTTTGTTCTCTCCTTTGTTTAAAATACTGCCACTATGACCTCTACTTCTGTGTTTAATTTTTTTTTTACCAAAATTCTAAGATTGGAGAACAGCAGCCAAGTTTCTGAATTATTTTAAGGCTTTTACAACTTAGGTCAAATGGACTCCTGCAGTTAGTGTAAACATTAATGTCAAGTAATATAAGCCATATCAAATAGGGTTCATTTTCTTTTATCCAAGCTAACATTAAAAATTATAAATTTTATAGTGCTCCATATTTTATGCATCTGATAGCATAAAGTAGTAAACATCAACTAATGACCACTGTTTCTTAGAAATTTTATCTCAAATTTTATCTCAAATGCATTTTATAGTTAGCATAAGTTGATGGTTTTAATATATATTATATATTATTACATATTATAATACCAGTTTTTGTCTTTTATAAATATTCCATATTATTAGTTTGTCATTCATATTTATTTAGCTTTTCTTCTTCAGCCATTACTTAATTTTTAATTTTTATCTAGTTAAATATGTTTTTGTGGGCAGGTTAAATAGCTCAGTGGATTAAAGACGAAGGGGACTGGGGTTTGATCCTCGACCTGCTGTGCCAGCCCCACCCTTGGGGCACCCCGAGATGGCAATTAAGACTGGACTTCATGGCACACACCTGTCATCCCAGCACTTGGGAGGCTGTAAATAGGAGAATCACTATGAGTCGGATTTATGTGGTAAGACCCTGAATACTCTATAGGCCCTTCCCTAAAATACAGAAAGAAAGAAACATGTTTTTGTTCCTGAAGATTAAAACCAGGGCCTCCGATGTACAACCCCCGGTCCTTAATCATTTCTTTCTCTTTTCGAGTTCTCTGGGTTGTCCTTTCATAAAATTTGAGAACTACATTTTTCAAATTCCTACCTAACATAAGCAGAAAGACTCCTGGCTCAGCCTTGCTAGCATTCACCACTGGACTGTTTCCTCTTTATTAAACATTTTTAATAATGACTTGGATAAAGGAACTGCAAACCAGAGGATCAGTTGCCAGGTGGTCTAAACAGAGTCTTCACTGTTCGTTTCATACGGGGCAACCGCTCTGAACCCAGCTACCTTCTACTGTGAAAAAGATGTTCCTTGGTCCACGTTTCAGAAACAGACTTTTTTAGGTTTTCCTATGACCACATATTTAATTCTATAGATATTTAATGTAATGCATGGTATAAGATTATTTAAATATACATTTTAAAGTTCTACACTTAATATAGCATTGTTTACCAACTACTTACATTCATTACAGTGTATTTGGTTTTTTGTTTGTTTGTTTGTTTTGTTTCGGTAGCCAGGATGGAACTTGGTAACTTGCTCTTGCCTGGCAGGTGCCTGTGCTGCTGAGCTGTCTCGCCGGCCCTCACTACAGTGTTATCATAGTGTGTTAACTTGCTATCATGATGTGTTGGTTGTCAATGTTATCATGTGTTAGTTGTCAATGTCATCATGATGTATTAGTCGTTAATGTCATCATGATGTGTTAGTCATCAATGTCATCATGATGTGTTAGCTTATTACTGTGACACATGTGACATTAATCACTGACAAAGAGAAAGGGTTTGTGTGGTCACCTCTGTCTCAGGCCCCGACCCTGTGAGGCTGGCCAGAGCATGATGGTGGTGACAGGTGTGAGCAGAGGAGGAGCCTGCTTCTCACAGGGTATTTGGGGAACAGAGTGAGGTGGGAGGTGACCTGTCACTGCTGCCCACCGAGGACACCCTCCCGGTAACCCTCCCCTCACGCAGCTTAATGCCAACTGCACCCCATGGTGCCATGCTGAGTGCCAAGGCCTTCCCCTTGGGCTTTTCCCGTACAAGCTAGAGGACACAGAAAACACTTCCATCTTTGTGCGGTGTCTTATTATGCTTCAATTACTTTTTGTTTATGTTGTAGCACACAGTGATAAACCAGTATCACTTTGTCACAAGAATAACTAGCTTTAAAGCACCATTTGTTGTGAAATATTTCGTTCTGCAGCACTTTGAAATGCCCATTCTCTGCGATGCTGAATGTCTGTGTGCTCAGGGGCTCATTCCTGGCCTGCCTATTTTTTCCACTGCTCTCTTTCTCTATTGCTGAACCAATATCTCAGCTTCTTAATTACTCCAGCCTTATAAATCTTGATGTCTTATACTCTATTATCTTTAGTTGCTTTAACTTTTGCTTTTTCAGATATAAACTGATTCTTCTTGACTCTGATTTTCCACCTAAAATAAATTTAGCTTGCCATATTTCCATTAAAAATGGGGTATTTTTGTTAGCATTAAAATATGATAAATGAGTACTGTAGCCACCACACTCCTAGTATGTACAAAATGGGGCATGTTCATGACTATTTCCACACTTTCATATGTTTATAAATTATGTTCTAAAATTTCTCCTGAAAAGAGCTTTGCTAGATTTATGCTTCATTTCTTTGTATTTTTTGTTAATGCAACCTTTCCTTTCAGTCATACATAGCAGTTTCTAATGACCGTTGTGTAGACCCTGCAGGACATGTTTGCTTGGCCAGGGTCTCCACGCACAGTGGTGCTTGTTTTTATTATTCATCTGCAGAATCTTTATCACCTGCAAATCATATTATCTCTTTTGTTTCAGTCACTAGAGTTTCAGTTTATCACATGTATTTTGCTGCATGGGCTCAATAACCTGGAAGACTCCTCCAGATGTTCCTGGCTTGACCTTAAGACTACTGTTTCCAGTACTTCATCATGCTATGTGTGCTACGTTCTTCTCCTGATTGCACTTCAACAGACCAATCAGAAAATCCCTTTCATTTCTAATTTGCATCTTTCTAAATGTTATTTAAGGTGGCCAAAATCTTTTCTGTATCAACGAAATGCCTTTGGGGCTTCTTTCAATATCATTTAAGGTGATCCAACACATTGCTAATGCATCTTCTAATATTAAAGTAAATTTTGATCTTTTATAAAAGTAGCTGGATAATGATGTACACCTTTTCATTTGTGTGCATACTCCATGTATATATGAAAGAATGCTTATAAACAGATGCATAGTGTCTGCGCATCGACTCTGTTTTCAGCTTGCCAGTGTATCTCTAGGGCATCATGCCCACGTGGGTAGCTGTCCCCGCCCATCCCAGTGGCCCTCCTCTATCCAGTTTCACTTTGCATCTTCTCAGTTATCCATCATCTATGGCAGTGTGCAAATGCAAAATGGAAAATTCTGGTAATAAACAACTCATGAATTTTAATTTTTCATCATAACACGCTATTATAAGTTTAACATTTTGCTATTAGCCATCACTGTTCATCTCTTGCTGAGCCAAATTTATAAATTAAATGTGCCCACACCTGTGTGTAGAGGAACAGACACAGCGTAACAGCAGTTGTTACCAAGCCTGACCTTGAGCATTCAGTGAGAACCTTGGCCCTGCTGACAGAGACTGCACATTTTTCTTCCTGGCATGTTGGGCATAACTTTGAACTATGCTATACTAGACAGTAATATGCGTTTAACTGTGTTCTTTATTTTCAGGAAAATTCATAAGGCTATAAAATTACATTTTCCTTAAATGATTGAAAGATAGGCATAG
>PVKN010011656.1:0-21439 GCA_004027915.1 Capromys pilorides
AAAAGACAGGCTCAAATAAAGCATGACATGCGCATGTGCAGAAACATTAGAGAAATCCACGCATCTGTACAATTGATATGATTTAATAGTTATAGTAGGATGCAAATAATTAAGTACAATTAGAGGGCACCACCAAAATACACCAATAATTAAAGATGCCCTAAGGGGGAGGCAGCATACAGCAACTTTAGAAAGCGCTAGGAGCCCAGTGAACTGGAGTGAAACGGGCTCCCAGGCTGTAGCAGGAGGAGGCGGTCCCTGCAGGGCCTTAGGGGAGGGCGAGGAGCCGCGCGCTCTCCCGGGAGCTCCACTGCTCCGGCTGATCTGGGCCCACCTGAGACACAGACTGAAGCGCTGACCCCCGCGTCCCCGCAGATGACTTCTTTGGAAAAGAGGTCTCAGCGGGTGGAGCCAAGTGAAGATGAGGTTATGAGAGCGGACCTGAGCCCAAGGACTGGGGTTGCTGTGAAACTAACACTAGAAATTCTGCTTGGCCGAGCGAAGCTTCTTGGTGTCTTCCTGACGGCTCTAAAGACAGATCAGCGGGATCCATGCGCACACAGGGTCACAGCGGCCCAGCCCGTAGCAGCCGCTCCTTGGCAATGGCCTATATGCCTGTCGACAGATGAGTGGACGGAGACAATTGTGTTTGTACACGGTGGAGTACTGCCCTGCCATGCAGAAGGACAAGCCGGAGCTGTTCGCTGGAGAAGGGACGCGTGTTTGGGCCTTAATACCACGTGAAGTAAGCCAGACACACAAGATGTGTATTTGAGGGTTTCTCTTATATGGAAACCCCAAATGATAAATAAAGAGTGAAACAAAGATAATAGGGAGCGGGGAAGGGGACTGAGAATTGGGGGGAGGGAGAGAGGATGGCGGGGACAGCGGGGAAGAGAACTGCGAGCTGGCTGGGAGGGAAGCTAGCTGCTGGTAGGCGGAGCCTGCCCCAGGACCGGCTCTCTTCTATCCCCAGCGCTCTCGCTCTCTGACCAAGCGTGCCACTTTGGGGAGGGGTGCCCATGGGGCACGGAGGGAGGTAGGACCCTCCTCAGCCAGCCCAACTAGCCACATCAAGCCCGGCAATCATAGGAGTGACCCATGTGACGGCCAGATCGCCCCCACATCCAGGATAAAAGAACTGAGACGCGCGTGAGGTACCTGGATCAATTTGCTACAAGGCAGGGAATATTCCTGTACTGTACAATGTGCTAATACAAATGAAAGCCCAAGAAAGAAAGAAAACCCCTAAGGGTGGGTGGATGCTTGCGCGTGAAGGAAGGGAAGCCACAGGAAGACGTGGGCGATGGCAGAGCCAGGGACTGGATGGCGTCTTCTGCAGGACAGAGGGCACGGCAGGGGCTGGGGGGGGCATCCTGCTGTAGGGGCCTTAGAGGGAAGGGTCCTGCCACCTCTGGGGTTTTCACGTCACCTGTTTGGAGTTCCTTATCAGCTGCTCTGGAAAATGAACACACCAGGAAATCAATGAGGAATTTTAGGGGGAGCAGAGAGTTTTAAAGGAGCAGGGGGACCTATCAATCATATTCCAGCATTTTTTTAGTAAGCTCCACCTGGCTGCAGAGTGAAGACCACCGAGTTAGGGTCGAGGTAGGGTGGGGCAGAGAGTTAGCAGCCTCCGGAGCAGCCCAGGGGACGGCTTCGGTCTTGGGGCGGGGACGCTGGTACTGACATTTGTCACATGGGCATTCTTGGCATGGAAGGTGACGGATAGCACGGCCGCCCTGCTAGGTGGGCTGCGTACCCGGTGGCGATGCTCCTGAAATCCAGGCATGTGGATTGATATTCTCCTCGAGGATGTAAGCCGCAGGCCCCAACTGTAGCCTTCAAGTGACAAGAGAATTATTTTACCATTTCACACATTGTGTTGTTTTTCCTCTGAATTATAATTGCTTTTTACATAATAAAAAACCTGCTCAAGAATGACAAAGCATGAAGAACCATTTCTCGCCTCCACGAGAGAAAATAAAAACAGTGGGTACCACTGGACACCACCCCTGATGCACCCACCAGGTCCTGGCCCTATAAGACAAATGGCTGACATGGTCAGTACTGCAGCAACGCAATGTGCTGGCCTGGTCCGGCCTGGTAGACTCAGCCAACAGCCGGGGCGAGCACCTGCGAGGAGTCTGCGGGGCTGGGAAGTGCTGCGCATGCGTGGCTGCGCACCGTTCTGAAGCTTCAGAAGCGGGCTCCGGGTCTGTAGCAATCCCTTAGGCTCTGCATACGGTGACCCTTAATTCACATAACATTCTGTTTTTCTATGGCTATCACAGAGTATCGGAGGCTGATATTTATACAGAAGCTTGTGTTGCTTACAGTTCTAGATCCTGAAAGTCCAAAGCAAAGACCGGCAGCCCGGTTAATCTCGCCTTGGTCAGGGTCCCCCAGCAGATGGCCCTGTAATAGTGGGAGTGTGTGCGCAGAGGGGATCTCAGAGCGCGAAGACCAGGACGTGGAGACAGGCCAGGGTCCACTCATTTTATTTTTTGGGGGGTGATCCTGGGGACTGAACCCCAGACCTTCATGACAGGCTGTGCTTCCATTCTCCTGTTTTGTTTGAGACAGGGTCTTGCTGAGTTTGCTTAGTTGCCCAGGCTGGGCTTGAATTTACAGTCTTCTTGCTTCAGCCTCCCAGAGTACTAGGAGTAAAACCATGCATAACCACAGGCCGGCCGTGTTGGTCTTTTATATGATGATTTGCTGTCTGAGGATCCCACCATTTCTGCCTCCCTGGGGACCACGCTTCCCACGCGCGCCCACGTGAGCCTTGGGAGCCAAACACACGCAAACCACGCAATGCCTGAGGAGAGGCACTGCCCCGCAGGAAGCAGAGCGAAGGAGCTGGAGGCTTACTCTGCGGATGTAAAAAGCGACATCCTGGCAACTAAAGAAGTGGCCGCAGGAGATTAGCATGGGGTAAGCGGGGCCGCATCCCCTTCTCCTTCCGCTTCCGTTCAGCCAGAGCATGGGGCTTCCCAGGTGTCAAGAGAAGAGCTGTGGTGGGCTCAAGAGGGAGAAGAGCCCTTGTTTGCTCCGACATGGAGGCTTGAAGAGCTGTGTCACGCTCCCAGCTTGCTGCTGGGCTGTGGTGAGGTGAGCTGGTGGGGAGGCAGCGCGGAGAGGAATCCTCCAGAGCAGTCTGGGGTTGCAGAGCGGGACCAGCCTCGGAGTGGCTGATGGAGGAGCTCTGGCTCCCAGCATGCGGCCCCCGCAACACCTATAGCCACCAGAGGCGGAGGAACAGTCGACTAAGAAGGCTTGTGTGATGTGGCCAGAGGGTCTCAGACAAGAGATCAGAAGGGACACTGTGTATCCTCGCGGGGGTCACGTGGACCCAGGTGACCCCCCAGCACCAAGTGTGACTCCCAAGGCCTCAGGAGTCAAGGAATCCCAGGAGCTTGGTTGCTGCCTTGGCAAGCAGCATGGGCTGAGACTAAGTTTCTGATGGTATGGGTGCTCGTGATAGGAATTACACTCGGTTGTGTGGAGTCAGGTCCCTGAAAGCCATGCCGCTTAGAGACCGATGCCCTCAGGTCTGCTGCGGGAGGCAGGAGTATCAGCTCCCTTCCTTTAGCCTCAGGGCGTCGGGTCCAGTGGGTAGGTGCTTCCGGCTCTCTGCCCAGGCCTGGGATGGGCCAAGTTCAAGCACGGCCCACCTCCTGCTGCACCAACCGGATGACCCTTCAGCCCTGCAACTTGTTCTTCAGAACACACCTGTCTGTGACACATCTGACGCTGGGCTACTGCCTAGTTACTTTTCTCATTGCCGAGACAAAATATCAGACACCTAATGGTAAAGGCAGAAAGATGGAAAGATTTGTTTCAGCTCACAGTTGGCGGAGGTTTCAGTCCGAAATTGGCTGGGTCTAAGGCCTGATGGCATGGGAGAAGGGCACCAGGCAGGGAGGGCGCAGCAGCAGCAGCAGGCCTGCCCTCGCTGTCCCTCCACATCCCATCTAGACTATATGCCTATTGATCAGCGTCACCCACTGCCAGGAAGGCGCTCTCATTCTCCACACCTTTAATCCCAGTATCACCTCCCTAATCCACATTCACAGCCCTAATCCAGCCACCTTCAGAGCCCTCACCCATGACCTCCTGAGGCTCTGGGGAGGCACCTGGATACAAACTCCGACAGATGCTTCTGGACGTAGATGCCATTTTTTCATTCTGCTTTTGCCCTCCGCTTACACAAGTTCCTAACGCTTGTCAAGCCCCTTTTCTCTTTTTGTTCCCCTCTGCCTCTCTTTGAGGTAAGAGTCAAAGAAATCATGCACCTCCTGACAGCTTCGCGAATGACTAAGGCACAGAAAGCCTTGGTAATAAGCCCAGAGTTACGGCGCATAGGAGAAATAATAATCATCCCAACAACAACAATAATTTATAATAATAATTGCTATTTTTAATTTCTTGCTCTGTCTGCCAACAGCACTATGTGTGTTCTCTTTATTGTGCCAACAGCTCCACCCAGGAAGTATTATGCCTCTCCCCGTCCGCAGATGTGAGGAACAGAGGCGCAGCAAGCATCAGCAGGTTGACAAGGTTCACATGAAAGGAGCCGTCTCCCGGGATGTGCAGCCTACACCCAGTTTTCTAACTGAACCCTTGTGGATGATGGCGTTCACTGTCTTGCTGAATCCTGCAAAAGCGCATCAGCTTGTGGGCATGGATAAGCCAGTGTCTTAGTTACTGTTCTGTGGTTGCTGAGATAAATACCAGACATACAAGCTTCGGGGAAGAAAGGTTGATTAAGTTCACAGTTACTGGAGGTTTCAAGATGCTGCACCCACTTTCTAGGGTCTGGAGGAGAGATCGGGGTGCTGCCGTGTCCAGGATGATTTGCTCCATACCTCCGAGAAACCGCCGCTTGCAGGGAGGGAGTTATCTCTGACAGCGCCTTGCTGTCAGTTTAACGGTTCTCACCTCTCTTGGCCACGCCTCCTCAAGCCCCGCCCTGATCCTTTGGCCACGCCCTCGAGCCTTGTGCTTGACAGCCCCATGATTTACATGAGGCTTTGGTGGGAAGACTATGTGCAAACCTTATAGGCCAGAGAGGTCTATCGCTGCAGATGCACAGAGCCAGGCCTGCGGCATGCAGGGACACTCTAAACCTCACCCTCCACCCTTCACGTGGGGCATTTGATGGGATTTTAAAGACAGGGCAATTGCAATGTCCAGACATCTGCATATAGACTTTCCTGTTAACACAGCAATCCTCAAATTTAGTAGGCATGAAATGACCCCGAAAGCCATATAGCATTGTGGGTTCGTGCACTTGGATTGAGATTACATTTCTGCTTCTAAGGGCAGAGGAACTCAAATGAATTTTTAATTTAATAATAGAGAAGAAGGACAAGGAGAAGAATAAGGAAGAAGAGGAGCAGGAGGAGGAGGAGGAAGAGAAGCAGGCTCAAGGGCAGGGGATTTAAGAAAATTTCAGAGCTATTCAGACAGTGTGTAATTTGTGCTTAATGTGGTGGTGTTAGAATTTAGCCCTCACCTAAGGTGTGGAGCTCAGCTACAGAAGAAGAGGAAGGCCCATGTGGCAGCAGGGGTGCAGAGCTCACAGCCCCCGCTGATCCCATTCAGCCCTGCAAGCCAGAGAGCAAGATCTGGTCACGCTGCTAATGTTTTGGGTCTTTTCCCATTGGAATTCAGCTATGCATAGGGCCAACACACACACACACACACACACACACACACACACACACACACACGGCTGTCTCATAACCACCTGTTGACTATCTTGCTGATTGACCACATCGACTCGATGCTAGCTGAGATTTTCATTGTAAGTGTCTCAAACAACCCTTGATCTCATGAGCTCTTCAGAGCCACGTGCCTGCCACATAGATGTAGTAACTTGTGGAGTTGCTATTGAGAAACATAACCCGAGGCTTCCAGTTCTAACAGGATGCGGTAGCACAGAGCGGCAATGTCTTACCGAGCTCAGAAGGGTCTATCTCAGAGCGCTAGTCAACCTATATGCTGTTTGCTAACACTCACCTGTAAATGTGTGTTTATTGTTCCTTCACTGAGCTCTAAGTGTAATCTATGTTAATTTTTCCTCTTGCCACATATTCAGCGGCTGGCAAACATGCTCAAATTTCCTTGCATATTCATGGCTGTGATTTTGCGCTCTGACTGAGTACCTGGGTAAATCAATTTTGATGTTTGCATATACACATGCACACCCCTCCCCCTACTTTCCATTCACCTACAAATGCTGACAAGAGTTTAAGAAAAATGTGAGAGGCATGATCTGATAGGATTGTTTTTAGGACAGGGTCTACAGGGCTTACAGGGTCTCATTAGATAGATCGAACTTGTAGTGATTTTCCTATTTTTAGCCTCCCAAGCACTGGGATTGTAGGTGTGCACTACCATGCCCAGTCTCAGTCGCTGTCTCAGCACTTCATAGGGGTGGGGCCAGCACTGCATGCTGGGGAATCGAACCCCTGGTCTGCTGCACTCTGCCTAAGCAGGAGCTTTAGTCCGCTGAGCTATCTGGCTGGACTATGATCTGATATAGGAGACTGCTGTTCAACATCTCGACTTAGATTATGGTCAGATTATGCAGTGAGGTCCTATCTTTTTCTGGGCTTAAATTGGAAAAGTAGTAAGTAAAAAATTGACCCTGCCTATAATCCCAGCGCTGAGGAGGCTGAGACAGGAGGTTTCCTGCGCATCTGAGGTGGGTAGTGAGACCCCGCATCCAATAAATATAAAAAAGTGCTTAGTTGTTTTTAAATTACCCATAAATTATGTTACGTATTATTTTACATATATATTCTTAAGCATTAGTGTTTATTAAAATGTGTAATATCTATAGTATTGGGCATACATAATATATATAAGGAACTTTGGAGTATTTTACAGAATTTCAAGTGTTTTGCCAAGGCTTGTAGTTGTACATATCTAAATTAAATATTGTTTGGAACTCATCTCTATTCTGAGGTCAGTGTGAGAAAATCACTACGAGGGTAGTTATTTCTTTTAATTGCATTCTCCAGAATTTTCATTAGTGTACTGTTTCCCATGCAAGAATTCCACGGCCACCATTGCACGGTGAATTTCTCCTGTGTTTTTCCCACACTTTACCATTTTCCAAGCAGTTTCCTGGCAATTATCTTATGTTATCCCCACAATAGCCCTTTGGGGAAGATGCTGTTCATTTCCACTTTGCAGATGAGCTGACAAGAATCAGGGCAGTTAACTGAAGATGTGTTCTAGCTGAGAACTGAAAACAACTTTTAAGGGTTCAAGTTCCCTCTCCTCTTGTACCACAGCAACTTCCTGGAACCGTTTAAAAACACATGTCTCCACAGAGATTTCTTGGAAGAGAGATAGTCTATGTTTTTGAAGAAGCATTGTTAATTCTAGCTGATGTGCTTTTAACTTCATCCCAAATGAATTTATTTCAATAGGAATGAAAAAATGACATAATCTCTAGTGGGGAGAAAGATCTTAGGAAAATTTGGAAATTTAACTTGAAGATTGCCAGTTTTTATCTCAAGTGGACCATGCCCCTAAACTTTGAAATATTTTTTTTTTTTTTTAATGTATTTGGTTGTTACAGGGTCTCGATATGCAGCTTGGACTCGTAGTGTTCCTTCTGCACTGGGATTACAGGTGTGTGCCACCATACCTGGACTCGGAGGCTGGCTCAGTGTGCCTGTGGGCGGGGTTGGTGCTGCATGTGGTGCCGGGGATTGAACCCAGTCCCTGTGCTTGCCTAACCTTGCCTAAGCAGATGCTTTAGTCCACTGAGCTATCTCGCCAGCCCACATTTGGTGATTTTAAAATGGAATTCGAGCTTGAATTATACCCACGAAGAAGGTGTTTCTTTCTATTGCCAGGTCTGAAAAATAAACCATTTGGAGATCATCTCACTGAAAAGCCTAGAGCCTTTCTAGAACCTTGCTGGATGGAGTTTGAAGTTGATTTCATAAAAAGAGCATGGGAAAAATAAATACAACCTGTCAGTAGATGAATTGTCCCAGGCTAGTGATACATTAACAAAATAGTCAAGAAAGCTAATCTCGCTCAACAGTTCTGCAGAGGAAGTGCCCAGCGCATCCTGGTGACCTGCTGCTTAGATTCACCACTGGGTAGAAGAGAGGAGTCTAGAGCCATTGCATAAGGATTTCATAATCCTGTATCTTTTCCCTCCCATGTCTCAGCTTTGCTGCAGGAGCGAGTCAGGCCGTGCTGTGGTGGGCCACGAGACAGAGACAAGTTCTTGAAGTTACTGGAGTGTTTGTGTGTTGATGTATCATGGGGTCCCTTTCTCTAACATATATGCTAGTGACCTGTACATTGCCAATCCCTACTAAAGAGGGAGACAGGATTCTCCTGTGTGCTTCAAAAGAGGACAGATTTAAAGTCCTCACCCTGGTAATATTTCTTTGTCATTTCTGCCCTTTGTTCCAAAGGACTGAAGCTTCAGAAGAGCCTCATGGTTGTGTGTGTCACTGCTTGCTTCATTGATAAATTTTCTCCGAGTCTCTACAGTGCCGGCCTTGGGCTAAGCATGAAGGAGAGAAAGGTGGGTCTCCTAAAGTCTTCTAGGAAGGTGCGCATGGGTGAATTGAGAAACGGACGAGAAGACGAGCAACGGGTGCTCAGTAATGGATAGGACGATGGGTGGGACAGACAAGATGACCTAGGAAGTGGCTGAAGGTCCCGGGAATGCCTAGGACAGGGAGCCAGCATGACTCTCAGTCCTGAGGGTGGCCAGGCAAGGGCGGAAGCCTGGCTGTGGGTTTTCACACACTTGGCTTCTCTTAGGTCTGATGACATTTAAAGGCCAATTTGGAGTATCTAATGGATATGCAAATATTTTGATTTGCTTTTATAAAATACTGCTCTTAAGTACTTTCTTCTTTCTGCACAAGATATTATTTAGCTAACCCATTTTTACGGCACAGAAGGTAATTTTGGGTTTTCCCAAGTTGCAAGATTAATTGCTAAGCTCCTGGTTGAGGCTCCAATTTTACGTTTTAGGTGCCAGGAACTGAGTCTTGTTTCAGTTTTTTAGCTCAGCACAGATCACGATGCTAATGCCCACAGCCTGGCAGGCAGCACCTAGAAAATCGTTTTCAGGAAGGAAGCAGGGAAACTGGGAAGACTTGACATTTTAAAGAAATAACTTGGGACCATAGTTCAGCCAGAAAGACAAACTGAGAGGCTGTTTAGCCACTAGTGGCAAAGCATTTTCAATCTAAGTAGCAGGTAGCAACTCCTGAGAAATAAAAACTATATATCCTGGGCTCTTGCCGTCTGTAAGAGATGTATTTGATAGCTTTCCAAATGCCTGGAATTAATGGAGGCACCAAAGCACATGTTTTTCTTCAGAAAACACAATGAAGTACTGCTGATAATTTAAGGGGTTTCTTTCAGTGCTTAACGGCAGTGCTTGGCTCACCCGTAAATGATGCGCTCTTGCATCTAGTGTCCCCCTTCACTCCGCCAACCCCTACGGATCTTAGCGAGCGGCCAAGCACAGCACGCGACCATGACTTTAATGACCTTCCCAACAGACAAAATCATGAGGCAGCATCAGTCAAGGTCCTCACTTGAGAGCATTTCCAGATCTCTAACAGACAAAACAAATATCTTGACTAACTGGGTTTTCCGAAGGGACAAAGTCCCAGTGTTAAGTTCTGGCAAATCTTCCTGAGTGGGCGGAAAGAGTTACTTCAGCGCTTCTTAAGTACACGGAAACAGGAAGTGAGACAATGAGACTTGACATGGGCGAAGGACAAGTGACAGAAATCTCCCCTGTTCTCAAATTGAACCTCAGTGCTACAGGAGGGCCGCTAGCCAATTAATAACCTTTAATTAATGGCACCAAAACATTTTTATAACATTATTCCTGAAACTGGATACAAGGGTCAGTGGAAATGACAGCTCATATTGTCCTCATTTGTATATGTTGTCATCGATAAGACTGTCATCGATATGGATTTCCCTTTCGGTAAATCATCTTTTATTTGGGGGAAGGCAGTGGGGGGCGTATTGATTTTTTCTTAGCCCTTTCTCAGAATGTTAACCTTGTTTAAGTTCTTCATTTCCTGCCTGCAGCACCATGTTGCAATAGAATTAAATGCGTAGTCAAACGGCCACGTGAGGAAGGTTTGTGCATTATGTCAAAACCGCTCCCTGGATAGACGGAGCCATTAGGCTCCGGAGCTCACTGCATCAGTGTGCTTAGCCCAACCCAACACCGCGCCTGCAAAGCCGCACAGATTCGTTCAAGCGCTAACGAGCTGCGTACCACACCTCATCTGTTGCGGCAGGATCTCGTATTTCCAGGGGTTTGATGCACGCAGGAGTTACCCATGGATTCACTCTACCTCGTGGCAATTCAGGAGTGCTCATATTTACGGAGCCTTAATAAAATACACTTTCATTTAGCATTGGTATATCACCTTCCACTGTCAGGCTAGAATGTAGAGAAAGATCGCTACCAAAATAATATATATGTATATATATATATATATTTATTATGTATAATTATATATTAACATCAATATCAATTATTCATTAATATTATATCAACATCATATATTATCATAATCATTAATAATGTATTATATCATATTATATTAATAATATGATGATATAGTATATGTAATATATATTACTATGATTATATATATATATATATATATATATTAATCTAATGAAATGATGAAATTTAACAGCACCTAAATCATGGTCTACTCCAGGACAGTGGCAGCCACGCTGGTCATGTTTTCCTTGTATCTTTTTTAAGAGGTAGAAAACGCCAAGGGAGCAGTTACAGACACCTGTCACCTGGTCAGGTCTAACAGTAAACTAAAGGGACTCTACCTCCTGGTTTCCTTCCCAGATGTGGAAGATTGACCTTGCTCTTTCCTGTCATGGACCTCACTCCACACACCGCTGTTGAGCACGTCCTGCGTGCTGGGTGCTGTAGTGGGCAGTGCGCCTTCCCAGCGCTGTCTTCTTCACGACACTCACCCCACACTGGGGACAATGGTCAGGCTCGGCTTCATGACTCTGTGACCTGTGAGGCTACTGATGGTCCATACTGGGTCTAAGCTCTGTCCCTACCATCTTAAAATTCTGCACCATTTGGCTTTCTGATCTTTCACTGGGGCCCCAAAACTATGCAACCTGGCACGCTTGCGGCTGCAAGTGAATTCATTTGTGCACTAAGTTAATTTACCAAGGCTGATTGGAGGAAAATTGGAGGAAAAGAAAGAAAGGCAGCTTATAGGAAGACCCCATCAGGGAGGCCTTGTGGGGCCTTTCTCCCGCCCCCTCCCTGTATCCCTCTGAGTCCTGCTTGCCTCCTTCTCATCCTTCACAGTAGACCTTCCCCTAGTCTACCTGCCTCCCTGCCTCTTCCAGCCACTAGGCTCCAGCTCTCTGTGGACAGGAACTGCTCCTGATGTGCTGTCCATGGCATCTGCAGATGTCCAGGGCCATTTTAAATGTAATATGTAGGGCATGACGCAGAGAGTACAACAGCTTCTCCAGGGCTTCTGAAACATTCATGGGACTCTGGGCTCTTGGAGAATTAATAAGACACGCATTAGTTGATACACAGGAAAATAAAATTTAAAGTTATAATCAATTATAACTTTGAAAGTAAATGAGTGACAATGATTTATTAAAAGAGGAAAAAAGCCACTTAACAAGGCAAGTGGTACCTTTTAACTGCCTTATTCTATATGGAGTGGGACCTCCCAAAGGAACGTTCCGGGGTTCATGGGAAAGTTGAATGGAGTCACTTGTGTTTGCCGTAGCTCGGAGCAGAGCACCAGGGGCCTGGTATTCAAGTCTCCATTTAGGCCACACACAAACTGGGAGGAAGAGGGGGATGTGGAGATGGCACGAAGTGGTGCTTGCTTAGAGAGAGGGACAAAACCACAAGTAGACAGAGACCCACCACACAAATCCCAAGGTCATCAGCTAGAGAGTGTCAGCTGCAGAGGAGCTAGGACACCCGAGGCAGAGGGACAGACGGCAGCACATCTGCAGTGCATCGAGGTGGAGGCAGAGGTAGGGTTGAATGGAAGAAGGTGCTTACTTCCAGCAGGGACGAGTTAAGAGGTGACAGAGATACAGGGTGGGTACCAGGAGCTGCGCACGTGTTGGGATTGCACAGCTGGTGTGGCACAAGAGGAGGTAATTGGCCAGGAAAAACAAGGAAGTATTTCTTTTTTGGGTTAAGATGTTAGGCAAAAAAATCTCATTTGGTTGCACACAAAGAAAGCCACATGTGTGAATTTAGGAGTAGGTTGATCCAGTAGTCTTTCTCTACTTGGCAAATAAGAGTTGGTCCTTCGAGAACTGGGGATACAGCCCAGTGTTGAGTGCTTGTCTAGCATGTCTGACGCCCTGGATTCCACCCTGGCATAGAAAAACAAAAAGTCTAACCCTTGTTAATGATGATGTCAATGGGCGAAATGATGCAACCACCTCATTATCACAGTTTCCCTTGGTCTCATGTTGCAACTTCTTCTCATGAGGGTCGAGGGTCTGGTGCTCAGGCCTCATCTGTCCCAGTGTTTGTGGCTGGTCTAGTTTGCACATCCAAATCCACACAGTCTTCAAGGGTCCCCACTGTGACCGAGAAGTAAGGGCTGTGGCAGAACCTACCCAGGGGTCTTGGTTACCTTTTCTCGTTACTGAGACAAAACCATCCACACTCACAGTTAAAGGAGGAAAGGTTTGTTTAGTTCCTAGTTTGTCGTGTTTTAGTCCATAGCTGGCTGGCTCCAGGGCAGGGTGGCATGGCAGACTGGAACTGCAGAGAAGCAGTCCATGGCAGGTAGAAGGCAGCACAGCCACAAGGGACAAGATGAACCTCTTTCTGTCCCTTGTATCCAGGCTACCAGATACAGTCGGTGAACTGATTTAGTGATCAACCATCCATTCTTGTGTGTGTGTGTGTATGTGTGTGTGTGTGTGTGTGTGTGTGCAGGGTCTCACTATGCATCCCAGACTCATAATGATCCTCCTAATTTCTGCCTCCCTAGTGCTGATGTTATAGGCATGTGTCACCATGCCTGGACTCCATCACCAGTTCAGCACATCCAAGGGCAGGGCCGGTGTGGCATGCGATGCCAGGGACTGAACCCTGGTCCCTGCGCTTACCTAAGCAAGTGCTTAGTCTGCTGAGCTATACTGCCAGTTCTAAACTATCCATTTTTTTTTTTTTTTTTGTCTTTTTGAGACAGGGTCTCACTCAGCAGTTTAGGCTGGCCTTAAGCTCACTTTGTAGTAGCCTAGGCTGGTCTCGAACTCACACCAATCCTGCCTCAGCCTTCCAACTGCTGGGATTACAGGTGTGTGCCACCATGCCAGGCTTCTAAACCATCCATTCTTAATCCTAGCATGGCACCATGAGTCAGTCACACACTCTAGATTCAGCCACCTCTGAAAAAGTCCCACCTATGGCTGCATGTGGCGTTGGGGGACAGCTGGGCACAAGCTGTAACACTGTGACAGCTCTAAGGCACGAAGGCCCAGGCCCCCCCTCTGCTTCAACAAAAGGCAGACACGACTCACCACAGAGCTCATTTGCTTTGCTTCATCAAACTCCATTCTGCTTTCACTATGGTCTCCTATGGCCTACGTCGCAATAGTAGAAATCAGAAACAAACCTAAAAAATAACTACCTCAGACAACAGTGTTTTACTGTGAGGAAAATCATATAGGACAACAGGAAGGTCTCTGGGATCAGCAAACATTTTCAATAAAGGGCCAGACAATGAAGTTTGGGATTTGGGCATCACACTGCTTCTGAGGTAGCCACTTACATGTCCTACGAGGGCACAAAAACAGCTATAGACAATATGGTAGCAAACGAACATGGCTGAGTACCAATAGTACCAATAAAACTTTATTGGCAAACCCAAGCAGCTGACTGGATGTGGTCGCTACCTGCAGTATACATATCTCTGGGCTAGAGAGCTTGGGGTTGGCTAACCTAAGATGTCCTAGGTAGTTTTGCGAAAGAGGCACCTCAACAGTAAGAAGAGACTTGGATGGGCCAGATGAGAAAGGGCTCAAGGCAGTGGAGGAAGCTGAAGCAAAAGCTCCCAGTGAGGAAGAATAAAAAGAGGAGCTCCTTCCTTACCTCCAAGCAATACAACCCGCAAGGTTGGTGCAGAGGAGCTCCTGCTAATGTCGGGACTGACACCACACCCCTCAGGGTCCGCCTCAAACCAGGGTGGACGCTCTCCACTTAGCGAGGGCCTGGAACATGGTGTCTGAATCACTGTGCATTCCAGTGAATCATGTTTACCACCATGGCACAGTGAGAGGTCGTTTCATATTTGTCTCCATTTCCTAGCCCTGAATCTCGATGCAGCTGCTCTGTTTTGTTTTCTTTCTTTTTTGTACTGGGTGGATTTTAAGTACACTTGAGTTTGCCCAACTTCAACTCTTAAACCGTTATGAGGGGCCACGGAGATAGCTCAGTGGTCTAAGCGCCTGTGTGTTGGATACCAAAACTGGGGATGGTGGTGCATGCCTGTAATCCCAGCCCTGCGGAAGCTGAGACAGGAGAATCACAATGGGTCCCAGCTGCGTAGCAAAGTTGCTGAGTTATGTCCTGGGCCAAGACCTGTCTGTCTGTCTGTCTGTCTGTCTGTCTGTCTGTCTGTCTGTCTGTCTGTCTGTCTATCTATCTATCTTATCTATCTATCTATCTATCTATCTATCTATCTATCTATCTATCTATCTATCCTATCTATCTATCTATCTATCTATCTATCTATCTATCTATCTAGTACAAGGTTTCACTAATCTAAAGTTTCAAAAAGAAAATTTGAGAAAAATCTGGAGTTCTGGGTTGCATTTTCACAGAGAAGCTTGCTTAGTCCTAAAGTGGAGATAATAACCATCAGGCACTATGGGACCCTGCCTCCTCCTCTTCCTCCTCCTCCTCCTCCTCCTCCTGCTCTCATGTGTGTGGTCTGTCAACTTGCTGCTCACCTAGTCTGCTACTTGGGTAGAGCCTGAAGCTCTTAGAACCTGTAAAAGTGCCTTTAAGAAAAGCAATGCAAAATTTTGAACAGGAGAAATTACAAATCAGAGATGCTAATCATCGTGGACACAAAATTTCTGGGGTGGCTCCAGTGCCATCTAACATCAAATGTAAGGGAAAATGTGAAAGGTGAGGGTGTCAGACAGGACAGCCCCAGCCTGCTAACCAAGGGGACTCAACTCTCTTCTGTACATTTCATGCAAGTGCGTCGCCCTGCAGCCTTGCTGGAACCCCCCGGAGGGCCTCAGAGTCAACCAGTCCATCTTCTTGGATGATTTTGTTTGGCTAGATATTTTTTCGCTACCTGCCTGGCCTCTGGACACTCGAGCTCTCATCTGCTTCTGATGAACGGTTTTTAAGTTCTCTTTCAGTGCCGACACTTTTAAGTTCTGTGGATCTGCTTTTGTTCACACACTGTAATATTTTCTTAAGAGACTCACAGCACAAGCTGTCTTCCCGTAGTTTAGTCTTGGAATAATCTGCTAAATGAGCTTGACAGTGGATAGGATGTGTGGATCTCTTTCAGTTGTTTGAGAGCAATCTAACACATCGGAACTGCCAGGCATCAACGGAACACTGAAAAACTCAGCCATTATCCTAAACAAGTGACAGGCAAATTCTTTCACCATGCCGGTGATCAAACAAGTGACAGGCTTCTCCACTTTCTTTGTAACAAAGTCGGACCGTTGGTGCGTCTAAGTGAAGTTTGAGTGAAATGGGGAGGTGGTCAGGTTGCTCATGCTATGAGCTAATTGCTCACACAGTGGAGCTTTTGGGGGCAGCAGGGCCACCTCCTGACTCTTCCACTCCTGTCCTCCCTTCAGTCTCCTTTCAACATCCAGAGGAAGGAGCTGTGCTGTCCAAATCCCTGAGGACCTGCTAAGCTGGAACTCAATGAAATTAAAATGCTTTTGACTACGTGACCATCAACTGGGGTGCAGGAGCCACGTGGATGCCAGTTGGGCCGTGGCCATTGCTTAGAGCAACCGTGTCCCATAATAGGCCCTCCTCCCACCGTGCACTGCAAGACAAGGGCAGTGGCGTGCACCGATGTTGAGAGAACAAACAGCACGCACACTGAAACTCAGAGGCCTGAGCTCACTGACTTTGACACTGATCCCTTCTACCCAGGTGTAATTTCTGCATTTGCAGATAGTTCAGAAATGTTTTATGCATGCCCTATTTTCAAAGTCTTTTAAAATTTCCTTTCTCATAGTATAATCGGTTGTTACCCCTCCTGTTGATTTCCCTAAAGAGTACAATACTTGTCTATTAAAAATAAAGAAGGAAAAAAATGCATACACGCACCCATATACATACATAGATAGCTTTTAGGTGAGTGAAAGCCGTTTTCTTTTTCTTCTTTTTGGTTTGGGGGAATAAGATGGGTGGGAAATGAACTTGGATTCTACCACCTCAGCCTGGCTTCTGGGTTTCATTTGGACAAAGTCTGCTAGGAGGGTGGTAGGGCAGAGGGGCCTCACGGGGAAGAAACAGTCAGTAGCACTGCAGGCAGGCAAGAGCACGTTAGTGTTTACGCAGGCTACCTGCCCTAGGGCCGGCGTAGCGCACACACCCTTCATCCTAGCCAGAATGATGCCAAACCAATCGGTGGGCTGATTTAGTCATCCCACAACCTTAATCCCAGCATCACACTCTAGATCCAGTCAGGAGCACTTCCACACAGCCACGGCTCTAAGACAGACCCAATTCTAGGGCAAGGAAGGAAACCAGAATAGTGGAAATCAAGCTCTCCCGGAGACACCTGGACCCTCACGTTTGCAGTAGTATTACTGACTATATCCTTGGGAATCCAAGGATCTTATCTGCCATCATTTTGTCTGACTTCATCACCAGGTAGTATGACACAGAACTTGCCCCTGAGGTAGGAGAGTGTGTTGCTTTGCAGGTTTAGCTCTGCTCATCGGATAGGAGCAGTGGCAATGTGACACTGCTTGTGCTAAGACAGTAACTGACTCTGCAAACCGCAGTAGAATAAATGCAGCTTCATGCTCCCAATAAATGCTTCTGGAGGAGGAGCTGGAGGGGCTTGACGGTGCCAGGACACACAGCTGGGCTCGGGCACGGCTCAGGCTCTCGGGGCTAACAGCCGCTTTGCCTGCTGGCAGCCAACACCCAAGACTCATTTATCAAAGTCGCTCTCCTTCCCACCCATGAGCTTCCCGGGGCCGTGCTACCCACTTCGCAGCGGAACAAGAGTGCACCTAAGCAGTCCGTGGAGTGGACCACATTTTACTGATGTGGAAGCCGACGCCCAGTGAGGCAGTGTCCTGGTGAGTGGCAGGGCCAGAGACCCCCTTCAGTGGGCACAACAGCGCCCGGGACCTCAGCACCCACTCCGCACCCTGCGTTACAGTGGAGCTCATTGGCAGCGCTCTGTCCCCAGGGGATGCGTGACAGCCTCTGGAGCCACGGAGGCAGACACAGCAGGCAGGGTGCGTGGTGCTGCTGGTGTGGAGCGCCCAGGGGCACTGCCAACATTCTCGAATATAGAGGAAACTGCATGACACAGAACGACCTGTCCCCCACGTCAGTAGGACAGAGGCTCTGAAAGTCCTGTCCTAGGCTGCAGCCAACTGGGTCAATTTCTGATCTATTTTATTTTGAAAAAGAAAGAAAGAAGAGAGAAAAGAAAGTTCATCCTGGACCCATCTTGCAATGCAGCACGGAGCACCTGTGACCCCTCAGGTGGCCCTGTGTGGCAGCGGCTGCTGAAAGCCCTGTGAGAAGCTCCACGCGAAGGGGTAAGGAAACCCTGCCCAGCAGGAAGGGAGCTGGGCTCTGGCGGCTGACCCCTCGCGAGGAGCCCCTCTTGGGTTTCCCAGCGCTGCCTGATGCTGAGGGTGTGAGGTCATTCTCCGGAAACCTCCCTCCTGCCCGCGCCTGGCAAATCAAAGAGCTGCTGGTAGGTGTCGAAGGGAGAGGGAGCACTTCCATCCTACCCCGCCAGCAGCGGGATAATGGCCGGGGTGATGGATGACGCGGGACGCGCCTGCTGAAGGAAGACAGGCGGTTGGCGATGGCGGGCGATCGCCAGGGCCCGGGCATGAGATGAGAGGGAATACCTTCCTCTGCAGAGCAGGAAAACAATTACTCGTGATGTTGAAGAAAAGCAGTTCTGGCTACGTAGTCATTATTTCGCTCTTTCTCCCTTTCTTCTTTTTAAGCTCTAAGTAGGTGGAGGGATTTGTGCTTAGGAAAACAAAGATCAAAGAAGAGCGAGAAGGGCTCCAGTGGGAAAACGCAGGCCCTGGGCTTGCTCTGCGACCCTGAGCCTGGGCTCCGGGCTTGGGCGGCGCACGCTGGGCGGGCTCTGGAGGGGCCGGGCGAGGCGGCTGCCAGCTGCGCCCAAGCCCGGGGCAAGCCCGAGACCCTGGCTGCAGACAGGCCGGGGCCAGCGCCCGGTCCGCCCCTCGAGCCCCGGCCTGGGTCACAGCGCTTTCCCCCTCTGCCCTCCGCTCCCGATGCAGCCGAAAGCTGTGGCTGCCACCGCCCGCCTGGCTGGCTGCGCCCTCCGTGGGGGCGGAGGATGCGCGCCGTTAGCAGTTGGTGCGGAGCCAGGGCTCAGAACAAAGACCAGCTCTTCTCATGGTTTTTAGAAGGCCCACAGATGTGTTTGGCTTTAGTGTCATCCATATATATATATATATATATATATATATATATATATATATTTTTTTTTTTTTTAAATTAACTTTTTTGTTGTGGTTTTGTTCCTTCTTTTCTTTCCGTGCTAGAGCTCTTGGTTCTTAGTGGCGTATTTTGGCCGTGTGGAATACAGACTGCAGGAGCACCTGGACGGTGGACCCCGAAAGGACAGCGTCTGCCCCGCTTCCAGGGCTGCCGTGTCCAGAGCCAGCTCGGGTATTTCTTTCTCCCCGCCACTGGCTGTAAGCGATGCACAGGAGCCAGCGAGCGGCTGAGCGCTGTCTTCAGAACAGAGACTCCGGTCAATGCCGCGACCTCCTCGCCTGCACCCCCCAAGTAGCCGGTGAGAGCCAGACGGAGCGATGCCACGCTGTTGGGGGAACTGAGCTTTGAGAAAGAAGCCGTGAGGTCAGGGCACGACGAGCACGCAGCAGGACGAAAGCACCCAGCCCGGGACAGCAGACGGACGCTGCCCTAATCCCAATCCGGGATATGCAGCATCTCTGTCTGTCTGTCTGTCTGTCTGTCTCTCTCTCTCTCTCTATTTCTCCCTCCCTCCCTCTCCTTCCCTCCCTTCCTGCCTCCCTGCCTCCTTCCCTCTGTCTCTCTGTCTCTGTCTCTCTCCCTCCCTCCCTCCCCTTTTCCTCTTCCCTCCCTCCCTGCCTCCCTGCCTCCCTCCCTCTGTCTCTCTCTCTCCCTCCCCACCTCCACCCCCAGAAGTGATTTCAGGCCTCCTACCAGGCCCAGCACAAATTAACAAAGCTCAGGTTTGACCCTGGGTCAAGACCCCTTTTCTGACTGGACTGAGGATCTCCTCAGCTCCTCACCATTTCAGGAATGTATCTGTAGCTTTATTCGCCCCATGGGTTACACTGGAAGTGGTAGATTGGAGTCAGTTCGCTAGAATTCCAATAATTCCCCTGGGGTCATAAATGTGGATTCCTCCAGGACTCAGGGAGGTGCAGAGGGGTTTTCTGTTGAGACTAAATTTCCTAGCCTCTGTCAGATACATGTAGCCATGTGCGGGTGTACTAGATAGAGGATAGGCGGTGTGGAGCTTCTCATGAGTAATTTCCAAATTAAATCTTTAAAGGAATAGGCCAGTCCTCCACTTATATTCTGTTTCTGTTTCATATCTGGAATGTGGATGTAATGGTATGATCTAGAGCAGCCACTGTGGACCATGAGAAGAAAATCACCTGTTACAGTGGCAAAGCAAGATGTGGAAAACTCCAAAAAGGGGAGTACCTTCCTGGCCTCTGTTATGTAAAATAGGAAAATAAGCTTTTACTTTATTAAAACCATGCTATTTTTTCAGAACATATAGAGAAGAAATCTTTTATAAACAGGCATCCAGTTAAGTGTGAGCAGCTTAAAATATCTGGAGATTTCTCTTGATTTTTATAACATATCTTGGGAAAATGGGAAGCCCTTGCACTGTTGGAGTCACATGGTTTCAGGGCCACGTGACTCTTGACTAGGATCCCTCTCCCGGAAGGCCTCGGTCTTCAGCCTAGGCGCTCTCACTGGGTGGCCTGCAGAGAGAATTCCCAAGGATATCTCCAACAAGCTGCGCGGCTCGGACCGCACTGAGGACCTGTGTGTGTGCGTGGCTCTGGCTGAGGTCCTCAGAAAACACCTCGCCCCCACCCTGCCAAGGCTGCGGGGGACATTGCAACCCAGCGAGCAAAAGCGCTGAGAGGACCCCGAACCTAAGCAGACCGTGGGGCCGCAACGTGGCCCCTACCTGCTGCTGGTGGGGCGGAGGTCCCGGCCGACACCTGCTCTCTCTCCTCTTGGCCTGAGCTCCCGGGCTTTTAAAAATCAGGCGCCAACCTCATTTACAGAAATCCAAATGAATTTGCAGGGTGGATTTTCTGGCAGTTAACATCGTGGGGAGCAACTTCCCCGCCCTCCCTACAACAGGTCCCCCCACTGTGCCACTCGTCTGATTACTGTCGCAGAGCCGAGCTCAGGCCCACAGTCACTGTCGTCGCAGCGCGCTGCTGAGGCCCCCCATACACAAAGGCTCCCCAGTGCTTGGTGTGAGCTGGGGCTCCTGCTCACTTCCCAGGGCCGTGGAAGAGAAGAGGGGTCCCAACAGCAGCTGAGGGTGGCGGCGGACGGGTCTAGAACGTCACTTCCTGGGGAGTGAGGCTGGGCGGCTCGCATCCCACTCCCCCCATGTTCAAGGCCAGAGCTAGCAGTTAGGTTGCTCCCGAGCTTGCCTCATAGTTTGGCTCGAGTCTCCCCCTCTGCCTGCATCCCCCCCTGACAGAGACACGCTCCAGACCCACATGCAAGCCTCACTGGGAGGCTTTGAAAGCTCAAGCAGGATACTGGGGTCTCCTTGGGTCTTGGGATCACAGAACCTCAGAACTGGTGGGGGTGGGAACCCCTCTCCAAGCTTCTGGAATGACCCCTGGGATTTACGTGATGGGAAACAGATACAGAGGCCAGAGGAGAGCTGGCTGGGCTTGTGTAGCACAGCATGACCTGTCCCGCTGTGTCTTGTGTGAGTTCAGGGAAGGCGGGGCTGCGCTGGGTCTGTAGGTCCCTTCCTCCCTGCAGGGACAGCGGTGCTCTCGGGCAGGAGAACCGTGAGCTGGCAGCTGTGTTGGCCTCACGTAGGCGCCGCACGCGGATTTTATCACTGACTTTTCGTTACGCCTCTTCCCCCCCCCCCCCCCCCCCCCCCCC
>PVKN010011657.1:0-21434 GCA_004027915.1 Capromys pilorides
ACCAACTGTCCTCTTGCTAACCATCTCCTGTTTATGTCCTCTTTCTTCTGAGAGATGGAATATGACAGCCCACAGCGTATGAATTCACAGTTTACCGCTCAGTGCCTAGTATATGATACTCAGTATCTGTTGATTAATTTACTAAACAATATGACCAAGCAAATTGGCAGTAGTTAATCTTACGTGATGAATTTCTTCCTTCTGGGTCTTTAACTCTTATTACCCAGGGAAATCAGTGTACAAAAGAACAGAAAAGGATCAAGCTGGAAATGGCGTCTCTGTCCAAATGGTAGTCTAACTTTTCCTTAGAAATAAACCTCAGGGTTGGTCTGCTGGGTGCAACTTTTATCTAATTTGCTGATTCTAATTTCATAGGCTGTACCTGGGAGGGGAGGTAAGGGAGAGAGGTTGAGTGAGATTCCACTGATTTCCCACAAAAATGCCTACAATGTAGCCCAGCTCTGGAGTGACTGTTTATGTCACCAGTGCAGTCACAGGGAAGGAAAACACAGAACTGCTTCCATAAAGCTCTCTAACTGGGCCCTTGCCATTGTGAAGGAATGAAGAGCTCAAGATTGGAAAAGACCAATCATTACATTTGCTTAATTATATTGATATGAACTCCACAGCCAAGTTCTTTTTAGGAAGTTGATGCTGAAAAACACTTCTGTGCTCCTGAACTTATGTAGAATAGGATTTGGATGTTTTTAACTTCTGGAAGTAATCAAATGCCTTTCTGTGGGTAAGTCCTATACATCTCCGGGGATTTCTTTCCACCCACAATTCTTCTGATACTTCGCCTGTCATCGTAAAGCCTACCCAAGGTTCCAAAGAATCTCTAAGCCTTAGTGGTAACCTCAGGTCAACAGGTAATTAAGTAGTGATAACACAGGGCTGGGTACTCCCACTGTTATTTTTTACAGGTCAAGTTCCTACCTGTGGACAGAAGGATAAAATTTAGCATGCAGAATGTTTATTAAGAGGTGCTCTTGGAGCTGGTGTGCTGGTGCACACCTGTAATCTCAGTACTTGGGAGACTAAGGCAGAAGGATTTTTGTGAGTTGGAAGCCAGCCTGAATACAAGTGCACTTGGTATCAGTATTCATGGAAGGGAAGGGTAGGAGGCTGGAGTGCTCAGAGAGAGAGAAGCTGGGCTGCTGTTTTGGCCTACCATTGACCTGGCCATAGCATGGGGCACTTGCGCTAGAATGGCTTTTCAGAGTTGTTTCAGGTTAAGCCAAAATAGCCAGGCTTTCTGTACACTTTCCTTGAATAGTCACATTCATATCCCATTGACAACAGCGCTCCCAGTGGGGATCTGGGTTAAAGAGCAGAATCCATCAAATTATTCTTGAGACCTAGAACTATAACTACCATTTCTTAAGGGGCAACCACGTGCAAAGCATTCTATAAGAATTATCTCTGATTCTAATAATGTCACAAGGAAGGTTTCTATTAAGCATTTTATAGAGGACATAAAGGTTTAGCACAGTTAAGTGATACACCTTAGACTACACAATTGACATGTAGAACTCAAATCCAGCCTGCCTTGTTTCAAAATATACCTTCATTCCAGTTGCCAAATATAGTATTCATTCTTCAGTTTTCTCATATTGCCCTGCAAAAGTGACTTACAATCCCGTCCTTCTGTGCAGCATTTTTGTACTCTTCTAATTTGCCAAATATGTAGCCCTGCACATTTACAGCTGGAATACCACAGTGCATTCTTGGATTCTGTTCTCAGTTCTTTGGCACTCTTAGACCTGGCACTGCTAGCCAGCTTCAACTGGAAGAACATTCCTGTTGGAAACAGGACAGATGCTAGGCTTCTTGAGGAAGACACACCCAGGGGGAAGCCTTCAAAATCTAACAGGAAATTGGTAATTTAGCTAACAATATTTAAAGATTATAAAGAAATGAGCAACACTTAAAACCAGATTCCTTACTGTTTTCTCATAGACATCTAAAAAACTAGAACATTTTGAATTCTAGAGATTAATGTCAGGTGGTAACCTATCCAAATTCTTCAGACCAGACAGCTGATGAGGCAGGTATTTGCCTTCTATAGCCCTTGAGGGCTGCAATGAATCTGGCTTTTCCTTTGCATTTGCCAGATTTCCTTAGTCTGTGGCATGACATATATGGGCCAGAGGAGATTATCAGTTCGGGACTAGAAAGAAAAGCTGTTGCCTCAACAAAAGATGATCACTGGTAAGTTGCTGTGTGGTTTTTTCTTCTCAGGTAGAGTATCTTGTATGTTGTTCTCTTGGGTGCTCTTTCTACTTTGTCAAAGATGCTTACCTAAAAAGCATGAGGCACTGGACCCAGTATGATGCAGAGTCAATGAAACAGGGTGTGGAGCAACCTCCCTGGTATATTCAATCAGCCCTATATTTCGAGTAAGAATTCCTCTGAGTCTCTACTATTTATATCCATTCTCTCAGCCCTGAGACATTCTAGAGATGAGAAATGATGGTGTGATTCCTCAATTTTCTATTAATTAGAGAATGAATCTTATTTGGATTTGTGGGTAGGAAGAGAACATTTCTCAAATTATAATCTTATATAATTATGGTGGGTTCTGTCATAATAGGTATATGGGGTACCGGGACAGCTGAGTGGGAATGAGATAATCAGAAATACATTGCAGAACAGGTGATTTACACATTGAATCTTGAGAAATGCCCAGGAGCTTCTGGCCCAGTAGTGGCTGAGCAGTGGTGGGAACCATATGAACAGGGAAGAGCGTGTTCTAGGAATTTCGACTCACTGACTGGTATAAGGAGGTCTGTGCTGGAAATCAACGGAGTCAAACAAGGGCCAGATGGGAAAGGCCAGGTGTGCCATTAGAATTTCAGAGATTTTAAAATATGAACGACACTGGAATAGATTTCATGTTGGGGGAGGAGGACCAGATGAGAGTGAGAGTGGGGTTAGGAGATCAGTTAAGAAGTATCACTGTAAGAATCTAAGTGAGTTTGGGGCAATGACATACTGACAATAAGGATAAAAATGGGTAAGGAAATAATCAGGTGGCAGTATAAACAGCATTTCAGTGACCAGTGAAGATGGGGCTGAAGGAAAATTAGGAATGGAGAACCGGGCCAGTGAGATAGTTCAGTGGTCTAAAGCACCTGCTTAGGAAAACTTAGGAACTGGAAGGACTGCGGTTCGATCCCTGGCACCACATGCTGTGCCAGTCCCAGCCCCAGCCCCAGGGCAGGCTGAGCCAGCCATAACACAAAAATAAATAAATAAATAAATAAATAAATAAATAAATAAATAAAATGGAGAACTTCTACAATTTTGATTCAGCAAGGAGCCTAAGAAAACAGGTAGCCATCTTTACTCTGAATATTATTATGATTTTGCTAAATGGGTCATTAATTCTTTTAAAGGCTCTCACCACTAAAGTAATTAAAGTAATAATTATGATTTTTTTTGAGACAAGGTTTCACTTTGTACTGCAGGCTTGCCTTGCGCTTATGGCAATTCCTTGCTTCAGCCTCCTAAATTCTGGGATTATAGGTGTGTGCTATGACATCTGGCTAATTATAATTTCATATATAAGTCATTACATTGATTTATTTTTAGATTATACTGCTTTGGCAAATCCTATCATTTAAACACTGTTTGCTAGAATCTATTTCCTTTCTGAAGTTGTCTTTGTTACTTTTCTTGTTGCTGAGACCAAAATACCTGATACTGAAAGTTAAAGGAGGACGGTTTATTTGGCTCATAGTTTGTTGAAGTTCAGTTCACAGTTGGCTGGCTCCAAGGTAGGGTGGCATGGCAGAGGGGCATCACAGAGGAGAAGTGGTCCATGGCAGGGAGAGGCAACGGTATATAGCAAGTGGCAAGTAGCAACCGTTCCCCTTATATCCTCGGCAAGGCTACCCATCCTTAGGGCAAGTAGCACTGAAACCCAGGGTGGGGTAGCTTTAATCCTAACACTGATCTATTAATTAACCCTAGCATCACATCCTTGATCCCAGCACCAGATGCCTTGTATCTGTCCACCTTCAAAAACCCCACCTACTGATGCATGTCTGTGCTGGGGAGGCTAAGACAAGATGATCACTACAAGTCCAAAGTAAGATCCTATATAAAAAACAAACAAATGAACAAACAGCCCCACCTATGACTGTTAATAAAGCTTTGGAGGAACATCTAGGTACAAGTCATAACAGAAGTCAGTCATCAAAGTTTAGGAATAATGTGTGAACAGAAAGTTACACATTTCTTTAAAACAAGTTTTAGATATTTTCCTATAAGCTTGTATAACATTCTGGGAATCCCCTCCTAATATGGTGTATCTGTCTCTTGGTACATAATAATTATCTATTAATTCACCATGGATAGTAAAGGGAGATAGGGATCTGGTTTTACTACTTCTGGTGTGTTCAATACTGTATTTAAAATACAGTGACCACTCAAGATATGACTCTAAATAGAAGCTGTAAAAATAAAGTAATAAATTATGCTTAACGGATATAATTGTAAATGCTCTTTTCCTAGAATGGTCAGTAGAAGTGACATTAATTTTGCATAGGAAAAATGAGGAAATGCTCTGGAATCAATACTCAGCTCAACAATTACTCCAAGTTTTGTGGGCTGGTAATCCTTTCTATAATAAAGAAAGTCAACTTTGGACATGAAACATAATACAGGGGCCGGTGAGGTAGCTCAGCAGCCTACAGTGCCTGCTTAGGCAAGCTTAGGCAATTGCAGGGACCTTAGTTCGATCCCTGGCACCACATGCTGTGTGAGCCCCACTCCCAGGGCAGGCTGAGCTGGCGAGAACATAAATAAATAAATAAATAAATAAATAAATAAATAAATAAAGAAAGTTAAAAAAAAGAAACAATACATCTGAAAAGTTAACCTATCAACAGAAGCTCAGAGGCATTATTTTATGACCTCTAAGTTTCTCTTTTTTTTCTTTTTTGGCGATAAGGTTTCATTATGTAGCTTCGGCTGGCCTCAAATTCACAGTTATCTGTTGCCTCAGCCTCCAAACTGCTGCAACTAAAGGTAGATGCCACTACACTCAGTTTTCTTCTAAGATTCATATTAAAAAATATTAAGGGAATTACTGGTGCTCATATTTACTGTTAAATCAACCATGACAGCTGGAAAGTGTTTCCACTTTTAAGCTCACTCCTAAAAACTTCATTTACATTTTCTCTAACTAAAGGATATTGTTAGAAAAAACAAACAAACAAACAAAATAGGCTTGCAGGTATAGATACAGAGGCTGATGGAAAGACAGCGTGTTTCATCTTCGGCTCTTACAAGTTGAATTAAATATCTTAAATTAATTATCTCTGGTCTGTGGTCAGGAATGTGATCTACGCTTCACATAAATTAAGCCCACTAGGAATTCACAGTTTAAGAATGTGTGAAGGTCAAGAATGTAGAATTTCAACTAATGTCTAAAATGGCTGCATCTGCCCCCTCCATCTGCTAGAGCCAACCATACAAGTACTTGTGCTGAGATGCAGAGATTTCCAACCGCAGCAATGCTGAAACACATGAGTTTTGACAACTTGCTTTTCAATCTATCCAGCTTTGAAAAATTTAAATTTAGCTTTGCTTAATGGTATGGTATGGCTTTGCGTTAGAAAACATTTGTTTAGGACTTTATAATCCTCTTCTTCCTGCAAATGCATTTAACCCTCATTCATCTGGAATAATGGGAGGGAGGAAGAGACAGGGAGAGGATCAAAATTACATTTGTTTTGTCTTAATTTTAGATGTTTATAATGGCATGAAGTATTTGATATTTTCAATGACAATGTTATGGTTTATATCTAGATACTTCCCATGCCTCTGTGCTGAAAGGTGGGGCTTTTAGAAGGTGATTGGATTATGAGGGCTTATAGTCAGCTTGTTGTTAGGAGGTGAGATCTTGATGGAAGAGGTGACTCACTGGGGTGTGGCCTGGAAGGGTTTATTTTCCTCCCTGACTTCTCCCTGGCTCTCTTGGCTTCCTGGATACCACAAGGTAAATAAGTTTCTTATCTGGTCCTCTACTGTGCTCTCCTGTGTTGGGGCCAGAGGACTATGGACTGAAACGTCCACAAACTATAAGCCACAATAAATGTCTTCTTTAGTTTTCTGATGTTGAGTACTGTGTCTCAATGATAAGAAAGTAACTGAGACTATAATATACATAATTTTCAAGATAAAAATGAGTAGGTATAAATAATAACACATAGTATACTTTGTAACAGTGTTCCATAAAAGAGAAAACATTAGTATTAAGGATTAAATGGACCTAGAAATTTAAGAGCATGAATACTTCACAGCACTTTTAATTCACTGCTGTACTATATAGATCAGCACCTCCCAAATCCATATCCACTTGGTACCTCAGAATATGTGCTTATTTGGAAATGAGGTCTCTACAGATAGCATTAGTTAAGATGAGGTGATTATCGGATTATAGTTGGCCCTTAATCCAATGATTAGTGTCCTTACAAAAAGGCCACATGGAGACACAGAAAGAGAGAGATCACAGGAATTTGAAGACAGGCAGAAACTGCAGTGATGTAGTCACAAGCTGAGGAAGGCCAAGCGGCACCAACACCCACCAGGAGCTAGGGAGAGGCAGGGAAAAATCTCTCCCTGGAGCCCAGAGGAAGTACATTCTGCTGACATGTTTATGTCAAACGTTCAGCCTCAAGAACTGTGAGAGAATACATTTCTGTTGTGTCGAGCCATTTAGTTTGTGATTATTTGTTAATTAGCCTTAGAAAACAAATATACTCTCTCCTTCAGGTTAAGAGTCCCACTTTGACCATGAAATCTCTCCTTACCAGTTCTGGCCATCATTTCTTCTCTTTCTACCCACAGTCAAGTCTAGACTTTTTTACATTTGAGGCTCTGCATGACTAATTATTTTTTCAATGCCATGTACCATTGGTCACTTCTCTTGCTGCTCCCAAGGGGCCATACACTCATTATTTTAGTTAAATCTGGCTTCTTCACATTCTCCAAAAAACCTATTTCCCACCTTTTGCCTTAGGCCTGGCTGTTGCCTCTGCTTTTGATACCCACCCCCCCCCACCTCCCGGCTCAGCCTTCCTGGGGGCGGGGCTGGTAAGGCATATAGGGTGCCAGGAATGGACCATGGTCCTTGCACTTGCCTGTGCTTGCCTAAGCAGGCATTTCAGACAACTGAACTACCTCACCAGCCTATTTTTTTTCTTTTTCTGCTTGTCAGAGTTATAGCCAACTTTTAATACTGACAACAAATGGTACTGATTCAATGAAATAGTCTTTTATTTCAGAGCAGAGTACACACAGATGTCTTTTTGTTATTCAGTGTGGCCTTGTGAAATCCCTTAGCACACAGCTTGTCTAGAAGGCATTCAATGCTTTGCAATGGAAACTTGAGGGATACTGGTTGATGAAGTCTTTGGTACTTTTGAAAATAATATTTTCCAGATTAAGCATTATTTTTATAATGGAGTGCTACCTCAAAAAATAAAACATTATTTACAAGTCTCAATTCTCTTATGCTTAGCCAAGACTGTTTTTTTCAAATATATTTGTACAGGGTCTCACTATGCAGCTCATACTTGTAGCAATCCTCCTGTTTTCAGCCTCCCCAGTGCTGGGATCATAGGCATGCACCACCACACCTCGTCTCGTTGGCAGGCTTAGGGTACCTGGGGGCGGGTTTGGTGTGGCATGTGGTGCCAGGGATCCAACCCTGGTTCCTGTGCTCCCCTAAGCAGGTGCTTAGTCTGCTGAGCTACCTTGCCAGCCCTACTGGGACTCTGTTTTATATACAGATATTTAAAGGATCAGCTGGAGATTTGGGCAAATTGATACATGGAATTTGGGACTCCCGTCGGCCTCTCCCCTTTCTAGAACTTTTCTTGTCACTTTCCAGCTGCTGTGATTTTTCCAAATTCTAGCTTCTGTGGGTTTGACAGCAGCTGGATTTCTATGAGTTTTAACTGCCTAGTATGACAACTCTAGAACATGCCCTTAAAAGTCAGAAATGACTGGGAAGCTCACTGGTGCTACCTCCTTCCAGGAATAGAGTCTACTTCAGTTTCTGCTTTTTATCACACCTTGGTGGTGTTCTGTGGGTGCCTTTTAGACCGTGTCCAGCATTTATGGTTATATTGGAAGAGTTGGTTTAATTGCAAGTAATGTAGCTGGTAATTAAAGAAAGAAGAAACTTGCATTCTTTAACAATTTCTTGAAAATCTGGGTGTCATTTAAAAAGTGAGAAAAATTTTCTTGACTATAAAGAACTAGAAAGTAGTAAATGAAAGCGAGAGTCATAGTTGTAAGCAGAGGGAAAATGATTTAAATTGCCACTGAGAAAATGTCAATTACTTTTACCTGTTACATTAGAATATCATTATAAGTGGAAGCGAGATGTAGGTACCTAATCATATACAAAAAAAGTCTTGTGTGACATTTGGACACACAACTGGTGGTCTCTGCATTGCTGAAGCACAGTGCATTATTTGGGTGATTTCTTAGGATGTGGACACAGGGATACAATGCATGAGAGGAAGCAAAACTTGCAACCATATCCCTAGAAGATTTTTCCCAAAGCTGCACTTCTGTCAACCAATGCCTTCCTCTTTCGGTCCCATCCAGCCTCGCCACTCTCTAGCTTTTTATAGGTAAGGTTGCTGACTGCTTCATATCTGTGGCTGTGTCCATCTCTGCTGGTTGCAGGACAGATTTGCTGACCAGCTCTGCTGTTGGTTCTCTTTCCTCATAATGCTCTGGAAATGTACATGAAAGTGCATATGACTGTGTATGCTGATGATAGCTTCCTCCTGTCATATTTATATTCTCATTCACAGGTGAAAATAACACAGGAAGGAAAGGAATGTGCTTTAAGATGGAAGAGTATGAGTTCTATGTGCCAAACATTTGATTTATGCATATTTTTAAAGCTCTCCCTTTTCCAAGTGAGGAAGCTTAGAAGCAGAGATCCTGTTCATTTTCTTCCCAACATCCAGCCTCTGGGTATCTCTAGACTGTCAATATACATTAAAGCAGCTACTATGAAAATCTTATAGGCAATTTTTGTTTCTAACTGGGTAACACTGTTCAAATAGTAAACTCTTAAGTTTACTTATAAACTTAAAAAATACAAGCTTTTTAATCCCCAAATATCTTGCTTATGGAGTTAACTGATCTAAAAGGAAACCTGCAGAAGGGACTGCTTTTAAAGTTATCACTTGAATAGAATTTAATGAACACTGGCATTAAAATAACTTATATTTTGTTGTATGGCAGCCTTTGAAGCCTTGAATTTCTGGCATAAATGTCTTGAATGTCTTTAGTCAGTAGTACACAGGGATGGGTGCTGGATGCTTACTTTCAATGTGAGACTAAATGCGGAGAATATTAGGAAATAGACTTTTGGTAGATTACAAAAAGCCATATGTGGCTATAAAAATTTCCACTTATACTGGGTTTCAAACTCGACATATTTAGAAACTTAATTTCATGCTGATAATTTTGAGGTAGGCAAAAAATAAAACTGACAGCCAAATGGTCTCACTATATGATTTAGGTATTTTTAAAAAGCAATTCACAAAAGAAAATCCACTTGAAATTCTAAATTTGGTTCTTAATGATGGTTTTTATGATTCCTAGTTTTAAAGAGGTTTCAAGGAACAGGAAGGCAGAAGAAACAGAAGAATGAGCAAAAAAAAGGAGCCAGAAGCTGGAGAAGGCAATGGGGAAATGAGTGATTTGCATCATAGGCAGAGGTGGCGACAGTTAGAAAAGCAAAGGAGAAATGCCACACAGGAAGAATGGCACATTAGGGCAGCAGACCAGGTCCTGGGAAGGATGTAAGCTTCTTAAATTCAGTTTCACTTAGTTCTGAGGCAGACAGCTGAGACACACAAATATTACCAGGCAACTCAAACCCTACTATATTTCACACTCCTCTAGTGCTAAATGTTTTACCCCTGATGTTGGCAAAAGCTAACAAGTGGCCCTGCTGACAAAGCTACACTTGGGTGGAGACACTATGTAAAGGGCAGGGAGGGAAGGGGAAAGTAAGTTAGTGCTGGCCGAGTGCTGCCTATGTGCCAGGCCTGGCATCGAGCACAGTGTGTGTTCTTTAACTGACACAACAGCCTCATGACATGGGTACTATCGTCGCGCGCACTTAGTAGTGGGGGAAACCAGAGCATTGAAACATGAATAACAAAACATTAAACATCTGAATTTTTGACATGTTTATTATATTACACTGAAATTTTTAATAAATTTAAAATTCCTCAAGGGGAACATTTTAGTAATTTAGTGTCTGAATCATGTAGCAGCTACAAGACTAACTTGTTTTTTATTTTTAAATTTTATTTATTAGTACGTGCATGTAGTATATATCATTTACATTCCTTGTGGGAAGTTGGTACATGTACGTACCATGTCCTAATTCCTTTTTTGGGTCCCCCTTTGCTTCCATCCCCCATCTCTCGATCACCTTCCTCTTCTTCCATACATGTTTGCAGTGCATCATGTTCACATTCCTTGTGTGGAGTTGGCACACATAAATAACACATCTCAACCCCTTTCTTTTCATCCCTTACCTCCCCTTCCTTCTCCATCTCTTGATTCCCCTCCTCTTTGAAAATGGTCCATTTCCACACCTATTATCTGTCTTTTGGTTTGCTTTTTATTTGCACTCTGGGTTTCTCACATGAGAGATACCATGTGACATTTAAGCTTACACATCTGTTTTATTTCACTTAACATTATGGCCTCAAGGTGCATCCATTTTCCTACAGATAATTCAAGTTTATATTTCTTTATGTCAGAGAAGTACTACATTGTGTGTAAGTACCATATTTTCTTTATCCATTCATCTACTGATGGAAATATAGGCTGCTTCCAAGATTTAGCTGTTAAGAATTGTGCTCTTATTACGTGGGTGAGCATGTATCACTGTAATATGATGTTTTAACTCTTTGGGAAGAGATCAAGAAGCACAATAGCTGGGTTGAATGGTTTCTAGTTTCAAGTTTCAGAGGATTCTCTACGTCCATCTTCGATTTCCATAGTGGTGGTGCTAGTTTACATTCCCACCACCAGTGTAAAAGGGTTCCTTTCCCACCCCATAGCTTCAGCACCCTTTGTTATTATTTGATTTCTTGATGATAGCCATTTGTTCTGGGATAAGATAAAATCTCAGTGTTTTTTTATTTACATTTCTCTAATAGCCATTTCTTCATGTATTTACCAGCCATTTGTACTTCTTCTATGAAGTGTCTATTCATTTCACTTGCTATTTTTTCACTGGGTTATGAGCTCAACTTCTAATACAGATTCCATTCAGAGGCTATAGCATGTATAAATGTATAAACATACCAGTATTCTCTCTGTATATGAGATCTCTTCAAGCCAAGTTCCCATTTTTTTCTAAGCTCTATTTATATGTCACCAGTTTTAAGAATTCTCAGAAAAGGACAGGCCTGTACTGTTCCCTAAGTAACAGCTCTCATAGCAAAAGTTTCATCCATTTTTCAGGCATGACCCACTTAAAAGGCTCAGATTCTATGAGTCACATGCAAATCTTCCAAAGATTCTGGGGGGTTTGCAAATGAGACAAATGAAAATGACCCAAATGCCCAGAGTTAGCTACTTTATCTCTCTTTCCTATCTGCCATCTGTCCCCAGCTCAGTAGGTTCAAATGACATTTTTGTGAATCAGAATCTAAAAGTTGGGGAACTTTTCAGGGGATACTTCCACTTCATACCCACAGAGGGCAAAAGAAACAGGTAGGATAGGGAGCTCCACTGGTTTATAACCAAAGCCCAAAGTGAAAGACTTCAGCAAGGCTCACAACGCCAGCCTCCTACCTCAATGGCCTGTGTGGATGACTGCAAGGCCTGCACAGACCCCAGCTTCTACTCATTCTCCCCTTAGTCCATCGACGCCCATCTATAGTCACTGTCCAGGTGAGCCTCCTACAAAGAAGAGGGCTTTCCATCCCTTTTCTAAGTCAGTCTTAAGGCCTCTAACTTTCTACACTGATATAATTACTCACAAACTATTATGTATTCTACTAGTCTGTAATCTTTCTGAAGGTAGGACCCAACTCCAGTTCTCTGGAACTTTCTGGAACTCATGGACTTTATAGATGCTAAAATAATATTAACTTAAACAAGTGGTTCTGGAATCTGTTCTCTGAAAGTCATAACAGATAAGTGAAAACTGTAGGATTGGACAGGAAACATAAGATTCTTGGAATGTTCATGCTTTGTGTAATACTAGAGGTGCTTAGATCACTCTGCACATGCTAATGGCGTTTTCAGTAAGTCTTCTTTGAGTACTCACACTGGAGTCCCTAAGGTGAAGCAGGCCAATTAGGCAATGACTATTTAGACACACATTAATCATGTATTAGGAGGCCTAAATTGAAAATCACTATACTCATGAAAATACTTTGAGCACAGGGCATCTATTACAGACAGAAGTGATCTCTCATAGCCTGCCATGTACATTTGGAGAGTAAGTGCACTTCAGGTAGCTCTGCTAACTTAAAAAACAGAAGGATAAAAAAGTAAAAGAAGAGATTTATTTCCTACATAGAGACTCCACCGCTTGGGAAGAGCACTTGGCAGGAGGCCAGAAACTTTGGAATTTGTATTGTGATCATGTTGGATGAGCTGCTCAATGCAAATATGCCTCAGTTTCTCCAATGACCTCCTTCTTCATGTGCAGGAATACTAGGTACCTGTGCAGAGTCTGATTACAAATGTAAGCCCACAGCTCAGAGATCGCAGCTTTCCCAGGCTTGGTGCAGCTTTTGAAGAAAAACAGTCAGAAACCCATCTAGAAGGCCACGTGTGCTCAAAGTGCTTCTGGAAGGGGAAGGTTGGAGGAGCACAGGAGGGAGCAGAGAAGGACCAAAGAGACACATTTGTTTCCTTCAATGAAATAAATCCTAAACCCATTGCCATTCTCTTGAAGAAAACGGGGAACAAATCTTACTTGGGTAGTAGTGGTTTCCCAAATTTTCTGTTCAAGGAGATTATGGGACCTCAGAGGAAGGGGATAAAGGAAGTATAGTGTGTCTAGGGAGAGTCACCTAGGGAGAAAACATTCTCTCAGGGTTTCACCGAGAGCAAGCTGGTCAAGCAATGGCCATGACTTGTCCCGATAGCTGACACTGACAACAGTTCTACAAAGCATTGTATATGGTTCTAAAGTTAATCCTGGGGAGGTTTGACCTTGGAAAATATAAAAGATGAAAGTTTTGTTAAACAGGTCGTGCTTTAACTTGCCCTTGATTACCCAGCAGAAAAGCTTAACTACAAGGCATAAAATGCAGAGCTAGATTAGTATGATGAGCTGTAAGAGGCTTAAATCAACAGCCTTCAACATTGCCAGTTTCACCGGTAAACCACTGCAATTATGGAACATTGGAATATGTATACAACTACTTCTTAGTTCAAAGAGAAGAAATTTTTTTTTTTTTTTTTTTTTTTTTTTTTTTTTGCTTTCTTTCCTTACCAATATCAATTAGAAAACTTATCATGTCTACACCCTGTGCTCTGTATAACTACTGTGAGGACAACAATATGCAATGTGTCAATTATTGTGAATGTATTACTAATGTGTTTTGAAGCTATCATATTATCTCTTATTAAAAGTAATTTAAGTGCTCGCTTCGGCAGCACATAAACTAAAATTGGAACGAAAAAGTAATTTAAAAAAAGAATCATAAAAAAAATCTTACTTGGGTAGGACATTGGGTTCTTACTTGAAAACAGGAATTCACATAGATTAATATACATGCCTAAACCACACTAGAGTGAAAGTTGTTGAGAGATCCTTGAGAATGATGATTCTGTACTACTCTTTCAGCACACACACACACACACACACACACACACACACACTCCTCTGGGCAGGAATGCACTGATGCAAGTTCTCTGAATCTCAGTTTTACCTGTGACTCCTAAATGACACAGGCAGAGGTCAAGTGCTCCTATTATCATAGACAGAGTTAGGTAGAAATATAGGCGGTCAGGTGGGGCTGAGTCCTCGAGGGAGTTAGGACAAAGATGAAAACTCCTTATAACTGTGGCTAGAGGTGTACCTGTTGGAGGCTAGGCCTTAAGATAAAGACAGAATGACCAGACCTAAGATAAATGGTAGCATCTGGTCTAATAACAGACAACAGTCACCTTGGTGGGTAACCAAGACCCTTTGACTCATCCTCTCCTGAAAAATTCTTTGTTCTTTCTATGTACACTTGCTACATGACTTGACTTTCCACTGGATCAATATTACGTAAACAACTATGCCTGTAATCTTATTGGTTTATCACATCTGTAACCAATTTTGCACCCATGTGGTTGTGCTCTTAAAATTACCGTGAGAGAGGGGTCCTCAGCAATCCACCTGAGCTCCTCCTGCCTCTCAAGAGCTGTATCTCTCCCCTTCAGTAAATATTTCCTACTCTTACCCTTCGTTGTTCCTTAGATTCTCTCATTTTGGAGGAACACAAACTTCATTGGACATGTAGCAGGCTGGAAGTTATAATTCCCTTACATCACATTTGGAGACCCTGATATCACTGTTAGACAGGTCCAAGTACCCACCATGGGCTCAGCTTGAGACCTGGCATCCTGAGATGAAAAAAATTTCAACCACAGGACACAGTTGGGAGGGCCTTAGCAGTGACAGCAATCACTAGTTGTTCAGATGGCTCACTCTAGCTATTTAATAACCAGAGTGAGCCTGGGTGTTTAATAGTTCAACACTTTCACCTCCATTATTTGGTTCTTTCACTATAGAAAAAGTGGCTCTGAGTTGCAACAACAGAGTTACACAGTCTCCAGTATAATGTCCTTTTATAAACAGAAGTTGATTAATCTTGGATTCTTTCCTTCAGTCATAGCATAATGCCAGGTAAAACTCAGATGGAATAGTCAGAAGAACTATACGTGAAAAGTACTTTAAAAACTGGCAGCGTTCTCCCAATTCACCTGTCCTTGGGCAGTGCTCTCAAACTGCTTTCCAAAAGAGAAGATTGTGTCTGCTTTCTCCACAAGAAATGACCGATGTGCTCTGTAACAGGGCCAGGCTGGCTTCTTATCTCTCAAGATTTTATGCTTTAATTAAAAGAGTTGTCAATCCAACTTTCAACAGTAGGATCTTTAGGTTTTGATGAATCTCAGCTGGCCACTGCATCCTTAGACATGTGCCCTGAAACAAACAGTATGGCTTGATAAAACTGTGGGACATTTTGAACCTCAAGATCAGCATTTCCAGCTTCCTGGGAACATAATCTTTGATCATCACCTCAATGGGACTGCTGCACAGAAGAAAAGCCAAGTTCATAAAACTGCCTGATGTTCTAGTAGAACCTTTATCAACTGAAAGACCTGAGTTTGTGATGGTATAAAATATAAGTGAATTTCAGAGTAATAATGCACCTGTAGAATAAGAAATTAACAGTGAAGAAACTTACTTTGAAAGTGCCAGAGTTGAAAGTGCAATCCAAAATGTTCAGGATTGCTGTAGCGAGTGAATCACTATTTTCAGAGGTGGCTAATAGCAAATTGATGACTCAGATAGTAACTCAGAAAACTTGAGAATGGTATGTTTGGAATGAAGAGGTAGAAATTGAAAGAAAAATAGTCTTAGGAAAGTTCATTAACAATGATAAGGAAATTTCCCGTGTTCTTGGAGTAGAAGGCTACTTGGCTGGTTTTATTGATCCATATTCTGGTATGGCAGTTTTGGACCATATATGAACAATACTCTTTTTGAACAGATAAATGCTACCAACACTTAGGATTCTCTGTTGATGATCTTGGCTGCTGTAATTTGTTGTAAATAATCTCTGGGGCACCCATGTGTTGGTAGGAAGCATCATCACTAATGCAACACCAGGTAACCATATTATGAAGAAATTAAGTGGAGATTAGCAGTAATGCCATTATATTTGTTCTACTATTTATATGTAAATAGATTGATGAATATAAATATTATCAAAGACTTCATTTTTAAAAACATGCTTATTTTGGGCATTTATTTCAACATACATGGATTTAATAACTGAGTGGAATTTTAATATAACAAATGTTAATTATTCATATTGTTACTGATTACATGTGAAGCATACCATATTGGACAAAACATGGAATTAATGTGTAATCAGGGTGTGATCTATTAATGTGAACTGTGTCTTTTGTTGAAAAAACCTTAGATTCAGTTTTTTCCAAAAATAAATTAGGCATTTGATTATAAAAAAACCTGGAGGCATTATGATTAAGTGTACAACAATGCATAAGAAAAAATATAGGAAATAGGACCAACTGATATTACATTGAGTACATTAACATATTAAGCCACTTAAGTTAGTTCAGTATATTAAGTTCAACTTAGATCAAGAGGATTTTTCTCTTACTAAAGGTTTTATGTGTTATATTTCTTATAAAATAAAAATATTTCATAGACAGAACAATTGATGGTACTCTTAAATGTCAGTTGATAAACAGTATGTGCTCTGGTTGGTTAAAAAGAAGTTAGAGTCCTTCGAGCATCAGAAGAGATGAGCACGAAAGCATGGTGTGATGATTTATACCTGCCTGTCCCCAAATGCCACATGTGCTCGCAGGTGCGGCTTTTGGGAGTTGACTGGATCATGAGGAGTGTGACACTTACCAGGGGTTCTGTGCACTGGTGAGTTCATAGCTGAATGAGATGCTGGGAGGTGAGATCTTGTAGGAGGAGCAGTCCCTGCAGGCGTGGCCTGGAAAGGCCTGTCTCCCTCTCCCCTCCTTCAAGCCCCTTCTCTGCTGCCTGCCTGGCATGCTATACACAAGCCTCCTCTGCCACCTGACTATGGACTATGAAACCTCTACAAACCATTGGCCATAATGAATCTTTCCTCCTTTAATTTGTGGGTGTCAGTATAGTATCTAAGCAATGAAGAAAGTAACTAAGGCACACAGTGGTGGTATAAATATATGAAATGCTATTGTCTCTTAATGCTTTCAATTACTGTAGAAGGACGCTACCTCAGTCAACTAATTAGAGTGGCTATTATCTGCTGTGGTGAGTGATATTCAGTATGGATGGGTGAAGGGACAATTCACATGCCATCCACCCAAACAGTCTTACAGTACATAATGTCATACCTCTACCTCTTTGGAAATAAAGAAACGACAATCTATGACAAATTCTATGCTGGGCAGGCCTCCTGCCCATGTGGCTTAGAAGATGTTGTTAGACTGTGCCCATGGGGGCATACTATTTGGGGCGGGAGACTGTGCGTGCATCTGTGTGTTTCAGAGATGCCATAGGGTTACACTCCCATAAAGCTCTCATCCAGGCTGGCCAAGTGCTTTGCCAGGAAGGGTGAAAACCATTTGCTCAGCACAGTGAGCAGCCTCCTTATCAGGTGAGAAAATCTGGAGCTGCCCCATGCTGACTTTTTCTCATGGTTCACATAAGCAAATGGTGCATTAAATGTATCAACGCCTGCATTTCTGCTCAGGCCAGTGTTCTCTTATATGGGTAATAGTCAATAGAAATCAAATGAATATTCTCTATCACAACTCAGTTGTTCCTTATACAGCTCTAATGAGATTCCACCCCATGTCACAGCAATACTTATGTAATTACTCTGTATAACTCTGCCAACAAAGAGGGAATGAAATTTCCTTATCAGGGTATTCCAAACCAATAATAACTCAGCAGACTCTCAGTGCACTGCTGTATTTTGAATAGTTTGGGAGTAGGGCCATCATACAGCAGAGGGTATGCTAGGGTGACTGGGGCTTTGGTGCTGCAGACTCGCCTTCAGCGATGAGTGTTGAGGTTTCTTTCTTTCTCTCTCTCTCTCTCTCTCTCTCTCTTTCTTTCTTTCTTTCTTTCTTTCTTTCTTTCTTTCTTTCTTTCTTTCTTTCTTTCTTCACCAGATTTCACTGGGCAGTTCAGGCTGGCTTTGAACCCACTTTGTAGAGTAGGTTCACTTCAAGTTTGTAGCAATCCTCCTGCTTCAGCCTCCTGAGGGTTGGGGTTATAGGCATACACCAAGTATGGTTGAGATTTCATCAGAATATATTATGTGAAAAGAAAAGGAATCTGCAGCTTTTGAGCCGGGATGGCCAAGGGTCATGTGTGGCTTGCACGCAGTTGTGCTCAACCAGAGGTTGTAGAAGACAGCTTTGCTGGAATCTTAGGACAATCCACAAAAAAAAAAAGGAAGCAGATACAGATACAGACTAAAATAGTTTGTTTGGTTCCTTAAGGAAAACTTTAAGTCACCAGAAAGCAGAATAAAAAAAGGTATAGCTGAGAAAGGTTAACTCTGGTCTTGAGATGTCACCTTCCTACTAGGGGACCATTTCCGTTTATGGTTGGTCTGATTATTACCCTAAAAATGACTACTGAAAGCTTTGTTTTACATGATAAGAGGAAAAAGTCTACAGCTGTCCTTCTGGGCTATGAAATCCAAGACTCCACCCCAGGGACCATGCCTCCAGGCTTGTCAGTTGGGAAGCTATGGCAGCACAGTCCAGGTACCTGCTGAAGAGTGCTTACGGTTTTCCCAGGAAAGCACGATTGCATGTGAAGACAGAGTATAGAGGAGGGAGTGGGTCCACTGTATCACGAAGTCCTTGAAGACTGCTTTCTGAGATTCCCTGCTATCATGTGAACCTGTTCAGGTTAGCCTCCCTTGGTCTTCTCTAGTAAACATGCTCCTTCCATTAAAAACCTACTTCTCCCTTTTTCTTCCCACACACAGGCAGTGGCATGAAGCCCTCACCAGAAGCCAAGAAGTAGCTGGTATCACACTCACTGACTTCAGAACCAGGAACTGCAGTACATTTCATCTTCATAAATCACCAGTCTCAACCATTCTGTTACTGCAACAGAGAGTGGACTAAGATATCTTTTGTCAACATGCCCGATTTTTGATGGGCGGGAGAAGGGCCAGAATTAAGGAGCAAGTGTCTCTTCTCTTCTACATCCAGAGATGATCAGCAGTGAGAGGAAGATTTTGTTGGATGGTGACAGGAAAACCCACGTGGAGAATGTCTGCTCTTACTTTTCATACTGCCACCCTTGCTCTGTGTGGGCAGCCTCCTAAGCCCACTTGTTCACTCAGCCTGTGGATCCTTTGCAGTTTTTTGCACTGTCCATCACAACTAGTTCCACAACAACAATCATGTCACACCTTTGCTATAATTTACACTTCTGTGTAAACATAAAGAACACTTAGCAAGTTTCCACGTTGTACCTTTCATCTGTTATCTTGTTGGTAGTGTCATTTTCACTTAGGATTGTTGATAGTAACAATCTAATAATAATACTTAGCTCATCTTAACCCTTGGGCAGGGGAGGATTCTCAGCACTTTTGTGATTTATAACCTCTGAAACAAAACAAAGGCAAGGAAGAAGGGTAGTTTTCTTATTTTATAACTGAAGAAAAAAAATAATTCCAAGGGTTAATGGGCTTGCCTAAAGTTTGTGACACAGATGAGGCCAGCTTCCAAGCTTCCTGACATTTACCTGAGGACTTGCTCTATGAAAGATTTCTGTACCACCTGGGTGCAATGATCATTATGGAAGAAATCTGGCAGAGCTGAGCCACGTGAGAGTGGAACACAGTGACTCAGCCAAGTCTTGTCAGTGTCGAGATTCAGAGCAGTATCATCAAGGAAAGTTCTATTCTGTTTGTGCACCTTTTATCCCAGCCTGTTCTTAAGCTGCTCCTAGGGACTGACATGGAGCTGCACAGACTGACCTGGGGTGTTCTCCCAGGACCAATGTCTCTGCTGGCAATCTTAGCCCAGAGGTGATTTCTGCAAAAGGCTAAGCCCAAAACAGGTGGGCACCCTCATCTCTGCCCTTGCCACTGCCCTCAGCCCGATGAGACACCATGAGACAGTGACTCAAAGGTTGCATTTACAGGCCCCAAATTACTTAGTAGGTTTTGTGTCCTCTCCCACCCCTAATATATGGGTGCATGAGAGGACAAAGTGAGGGTTGGGGGACCAAAGTTGGATGAGTAGGCATAAGAATGATTCAGCAACGGTGAATGATAGCCAATCCCAAAATGTGTAGGTGATAATGTATGTAGAGGAAAGGGGCTGACTCATCTTGGTTTGCTACATCTGAGCAACTACTATGACATTTCACTTAGCATTTCTATAGCAATTCTTTCTACACAGCCTGGCACTTGCCACATCTACTTCTCTTGATTTGAAGAAAACAGCCTTGTCTAACAAGATGAGGAATACTCTGTGCCCTTTATAAAGCCTGTAAGGCATGAGAAGAGGTCAGCCTTTCTTTGTCAGGTCTTTTTTTGTGGGGTGTATTCTGGGAAAGGCACCCAAAGGCACTCTATCACTGAGCTACATTCTAGGCCCCTTTATTTTTCAGTTTGAGACAAAGACTCACTAAGTTGCCCATGTGGCACTTAGGATCTTCCTGCCCCAGTCTCCCAAGGTGCCAGGATTATAGGTGTGCACACCTAGCTTGTTTCATTTTTTTTTTTTTTTTTTTGACACGAATATCTCTTCATGTTTCTGTGTTGCTCAGTTTACTTTTCTAATTTCTTCTAATCTTTTCCTCCTTCAGGTGCTCAAAACATTAAACTCTCTCCATTCTTTGGTGCTGGAGATTAAACCCAGGGCCTTTGCACTGAGCTACATACCTAATCCTTTATTATTATTGTTATTATTTTTTAAAAGTTCTGACAAAGGATCTCACCAAGTAGCTAAATTTCCCAAGCTAGACTCAAACTTACAATTTCCTTGCCTCGTCCTCCCAGAAGGAGTCCATTTTTTAAAAAACAAAACATTTCTGTACTTGACTTATTCTCCCACAGCCTTTCAAAGTATGTTTCTTAAGGACAAGAGCTATGTCCATTTACTGTTGGCCCACACATCGGATCACAGTGAGTGCTCCACAAACGTGGGCTGAGCAGCCATTCTCCCTGCTCACCTTGCCCTGGGTCTCTCAGTTCCTCCTTCACATTCTCTCAGCCAGCCTCGATCACACTGAGCATCAACCCTGAGTGAGAGACAGCAATGCCTTCTTTCAAGGGTGTGGTGTCGGGAGTACTGGACAAACTGACTGAGAAGTCAGATTGCTCAGGTTTTCCCTAATTCTGAAACTGTAATTCCAAAATGTTGACTAAACTAAGGTGAAAAGTTAGCCATAAATTTTAGAGAAGGAATAATAAATACTGAAATAATAAATGAATAAGAAGGAAATTGGGTGTATTAGTTTACAGGAATATAACAAGTATTCAGTAGAGGCTTTCTGGGAATGATGTAATTTAAGGTGTTGTGGGAATAATGGGAAGACTTTCCTAGATACAGTGGCATACTTCTCAGACAACAGGGTTAGGGTGAGAAAACATCTGGATCAATCAAATTGATAGTTGAGTCAATTTGACAAG